>PVJX010032493.1:0-20385 GCA_004027295.1 Dolichotis patagonum
TGTTTTTTTTGTAACTGTTTGCAGCCTCACTGTGTGTTCACTTTGTATGCCTTAATTTTGTAACATGAACAGCTATTTCTGGGAGGACGGTATGTGATTTGTCAACTAGTGATTTATGGTTTTTTTTGAGGTTTTGTATTGTTTCTACCCTTTTTTTCTGTATTGCTTTTTTTCTCTTTAAATAAAATTTTAAAAAAAAGAAGACCACGTATTGTCTAACTGTATAAAATCCTTTTACTCATATGTCTTTTAATTAATAATTTCCATCAATCTCATTACAATTAATGGGGATGAAATTAAGCTTGACCCAAGACAAAGAACTGAAAAAGGCTAGCAGACTCAGGCATCAAAATCTCTAAAATATTATTGACTGTCACTTAAACTTTCTACAACATATGTGATATTTCATATATATGTAAAACATAACAAATTCACTTATACAATTATAATCTGCTTTCATGTATCAGAATGTGTAGCGTTTGGCTATTCTTTCTGAAGATAAACTATGGCCTAATCAGACAAGGTTTTTCCCAACAAAGATTTGTTCCTAAAAAGATTTTTCATTTAAGACCATAATTTCCTGACACTTAAGTGAGACTGTGATTCCATGTTAGAATTCTCTCTCTCAACCAGTAAGAGGAAATCTAACTTGAATAATGGGAATTATGCATTCTTCTCAGACCCCATACAATTCAGTGTATTCAAAACATCTCATTGGGTGGCTTCCTCCACCACAGCATTACTAAAAGCCTACTAAGCTGCTCATGTGAATAACCCCTAGACCACAGGATATAGGAGATGGCTTCCTTCGAAGAAGATTTAACTTGAAAAATGGTTTATGAACTTTCTCAGACCTCTCCAGGAGAATTGTCAGGAGACAAACAGGTGGCCTCAATCAGGAAACTGAGATCTATTTTCTCAGCCTAGTCCCAAAACAGTGGTCCTAAAGACATGATTTTAGGAGCATTCTATTTAGAATCTCTCTGTGGCTCTTTTCAGAAAATAGGAGGGAGGTTACTGTGACTGGGCTATTTCCAGTATTACTCTGAGACTGGAAATTACTCTGCTTTTGTTATTTTGTTGAATGGCAGAATCTCTATTCATACAATCAGGTCTATCTAATATGTAAAAGTTCCATTTGGAAATACAGAAGGACAGAAGGATGGAAAGAAAGGAAGGAAGAAAGGAAGGAAGGAAGGAAGGAAGGAAGGAAGGAAAAGAAAAAAAGAAAGGAAAAGAAAAGAAAAAAGCAAATTAAAGAAAAGAAAAGAAAAAAGCAAATTAAAGAAAAGAGAAAAGGAAAGAGAGATGGAGACCCCAGCCTCATTCTCAGATTTTAAAGGGGAATCTCTTAGTGCACTGACAATGACCAATCTCTGCTTCTCTTATGTAAAGGCCTAGTTATCCATAGAGAAGTCTAAATAACATGAAGGAGTTTAGTTTGCAGGCAAAAGCCAGGCTCCTCCAGATACACAAACCCCTTCTTCAGCAAGGGCCTGGGAGAGTAGAACTCTGCTCTGTTTTGAGAGCCTTCCTACCTCTTCCAGCCTGGGTGCCTCGTAATTACTTCTGATGACCTGAACGTCTAGAATGGTCCTGCTCTTGTCACAGATTTAGCAACAGACAAGGTAAGTGAAAAGCATTCTTTCTCCAAAGACCAATTTTCTAGGGTTTGCTGTGTGAAACCAAGAAGAAACTACTTTGCCAAATTTATGTGCAGACATAATCAAACAATGCTGAATGGAAGCCCAAGTGACTATAACCGATTTATAAACACCTGGAACATTACCATTAAACCTAGATCTGACATTGGATTTATAATGAGAACCCAAATCACAGGCTCTGAAGAACTATTATGTCCTGGATTTTAAGACACGAACCAGATTCATGACTTTATTTCAATTGTGCTTAAACGAATCCAAATTCATGTTTTCAATAAACTCTCTTTAAAAGAGTACACAGTCATTTTCAGAATGAAAAGATAGACATTATCTCATTTTCATTTCATAACCTTAATATGTTTATCATTCTAATGAAGCTAAAATATACGAATAGCATATACTAAAGTAAAAGTAAAATTTTAGAAATGAATAAAATTCATTTCACACCTCATATAGCACTAGCTACGTAATTCAAAAACCTTGAGGATAAAACATAAAATGTTTTGTTTACCTCCTAAGTGACATTCAGTTCATTTAGCAGAAGAGCCATGAAATTATTCACTGACACAATGCAGCTTCAACTTAGCTAAATTTCAGAGGAAGGCTAAAGAAGAAGACTCTTTTATAGCTATTATATTGAAGATGACAAACTTGTGTCTAAGTGAATAGAAATAATTGGTCTCTAAAATGTAAAAGACACAGTGGTCCACACAATGAAAAAGATACGGCCTGTACTCGGTTTCTCTCCATCGCCCTTTTCTTCATGGAATCAAAATTATCTGTATCTGTTAAGCCTTATCCTTATACAAGAAGCCTCACAGCCTCAGTGGAGGCCTATTCTAACCCCAGCTTGTTAGTTTCAAACCTCTTGCCAATTATTCATTCAGGAATGGGAGTAAAATTTAAGCAGTAGCTGAAGAGTGTTTTATTGAGATATTCTAAGAGAACTGACTCTTTTGAGATAAGGCAACCTCCCCATTCATTCTCTGAACACTCCTGGGAATAGATACAAAACCATAATCTCTAAGACATCTCACCGGCTCAGGGAGGAGCCAACATAGGAAGACATGGATGTAAGAGCACCTCAAAAATAGAAATGAAGGCAGAATTATGGGAATCTTAAGCAATACCTTATAACCAAACATTTCAGGAAGTTAGCCAATAGTTCTCTTGTTATTTAATTTGAACTGTGTTCCTGTTACTTACAATTAAAAGAATATCATCCAATACAAAGGTTCAAGGCAAGGTCCACTTTCTCACAGTTACTAAAATGTGCACTTTTTGTCATTACTGAAAAAAAATTTAAAATAAATGAAGCCCTTACTTTTTGTTAAAATACTGACTTCAAAGAGCCCTTGTTTAAATGGCTTATTTGGGTGTATTAGCATATGTCTCTGGGCTAACATCTTGGCATGTTATCATTCATTAGCACCTATTTTCAAGAGCGTGTCAAATTAATTATCACCCAGAGACAAGGAACACTTCATTAATTAAACATAGGTTTTTCAGCACTTACAATATTTCAATACATTGTATTGTACTATAAAGGTATGGGGAATACTTACAATGTTCCCAATATTATTCTAAAAATGCATATATAGTAATGAAACAAATGGACAGATAACCTTATCCTCCTAGAGCTTATATTCTGGAAGAAGAAACAGACTGTGAAGTATTTGTTAAATATTTAGGATGCCAGCTTGGAATAAGTGTCAAGAAATAAAATCATACAGGAACAGAATACAGAATCTGAGGATGAGAAAAAAGAGGTAACTTCTAAAAGAGTCAGGAGAGGACTCACTTCTCATTTACGCAAAAACCTGCAGGAAGTCAGGGTGTGAGAAAGAGGAGGGTATTGGGGTGGCTGGAAAATGTGAGTGGGCGTGGGCAAAAAAAGAATAAGCAACATGCCCTGAAGTGGAGGCAGAAGCCAGCCTGCATTTCCTGTCCTAGGAATAGCAAGAAATGCAACAAAGGGAGGGCAGAAAGATGAAATGGGAGACAGCGTAAGTCTACTCACAGTAACAGGAGCGAGGAGGCCAAGGCAAGGGCGGGACCGTGTAAGCTTCAGACCAAGTCTGGCTGTGGGAAATTTTGATGGATGGAATGTGGGGTATAAAAGAGATACATGAGTCCAAGATGCTCAAAGGTTTTTGGCCTGAGCAGCTGGAACAATGGTGCTGGCGTTAACTGAGAAGACTGGTTATGGCTGAACAAATTTCCTTGGTCCTGGTTGAGGGCTGGGGCTGGGCAGGGCTCAGAGTTTGGTTTGGGACTTGATAAATTTGAACTGCGCATTAGAAACCTAAATGGAGATGCAAAGAAATCTGTTGACTTTAGGAGGTAAGGTTCTAGAGTTCAGAGAGGAGGGCTCCAGAATGTAGCTATAAATTTCTAAGTGCTAAACGTATAGTTGGTGCTTCAAATTATGAAGTTATCTGAGGGGCAGAGGTAGATCATAAAAACAAGAGGAGCCGGGGGTGCAGCCCAGTGGCCGAGTGCATGCTTAGCACACGCAAGGCCCTGGATTTAATCCCCGGCACTAAACGAGACAAATGAATAAATAAGAGATGCAAGCACTGAGCTCCGAGCAAATGCAGTGCAGGAGAAGCACACTTATCTCGAGAGGAGGAGCCCAGAAAAAGCTGTCGCAGGGGGGACAGATTCCTCATGTCCCATGAGACTGTGAGACACAGAGATGAAGGAGACGGAACTCACACCTGTCTGCCTGCTCACCCCTGCATGTGACAGACATATCGACATGGCCTATACATTCCAGCAAGGTTTGATTTTGTAAATAGATCCATTAGCTGCTAGGGACAGAAAGCCCAGACTCAAGCTGAAATAAATGACAAGATGACTATTTCCGATGACAGTGATGCTGAAAGAAAATCAGCCCCAGGGGCAAGGTACCAGGCTCACCTCCTTTTCCCCTGTGATTCTCCCATTCCTGCCTGTGCCCTACACTGATTCAGGATTCAGGAAACTACCAAGATGGTCACAGCTGCTCCTGTCCTCACAGCAAGAGCAGAAGAGCAGGTCACACCTTCCTGCACCTCAGAATATAAAAGAACAGTCCAAAGTGGGTGAGGAACCACAGAGGTTTCCTGCAGGGACGGAGTCACATAGAAGTTGACAACCTAATCAGGAAGGAAGTGATTCATAGGCGAGGCCCAGTGATGCCCTTGAGCCCGTTAGACACAGAACACATTTTTCAAGAACTTTCTGATTGGCCTTTGTGCTTCTATTATTAGCCAGTACGAACAACTGATCTCTTAAGGATATTACCAAATTCCTCCAAACTCCTTTTCTTAGAGTTGTCTCCTCTATGAACCTATATCTCCTTTCTCAGATTTCAGCCAGTTGCTTTGTGGCCCTGTTTGTTGTCTAGCTATTATTATGGGAATGTGTTTCATTACACAGACAGGCAGACAGGCAGACAGACACACACATATACCCTATTATTTCTTGGATCTCATAAGGAAACCCTTCCTAAAAGGCTCTAATGGGATAGCTCTTCATATTTTATTGGCTAACCTAGATCCTATGCTCATCTCAGCACCAGCAACATCGGAAGACAAGATGATCATCACTAGGTGATAAGCATGACCCCTCTCCCAGGAGCTGATGTCCAGGGAAATTGGGATTTAGCTGTCAAGAAGACACCAGACACTGAGTATGCCGCCGATGCTACCCAATGCAATGACATGGGTAAAGACCCTTTTGAAGCAAAAGAACGGAGCAGCAATTTGCAGAAAGAAGAAAACACAGCTGCAAAAATTAACCAGCCTTCTGTTTTATTCTACAAGCCCTAGGCTTTTGAAATACAGAATAATAAGATCACAATTATTAGATCACTTCTACTAATGTTTTGACTTAAGAATATCTTTTGATAAAACCATGTGAACTGCCATAAAATATTACTGTTCTATTTTGAAAAATCATAAGTATTTAATGGCTACCACTTTAGGATGTCAGCTGGGTGGGATAATATTTTAAATATGACACTGATGATAGGTTTCAGAATATCAATTACTTTAAACATAGAGACGGTTTGATTCTGAAAATGTAATTTAATGGAGCTACTGTTGAAGTGAAAGTCAGAACAAAGCCAGATGAATGGTAGATTAGGTAAATGTTGGTGATGTCAGTCCCAAAGGAAGCTTATAATTTATCATATCTCTATTTTTCTCTTTCTAAGTGGAAAAATTCTAAATTGATGCTCGCAAAAGCCACAAGTCATCCCTGCATATCGTTTCTATTCTCATCAACCACATATTCTGGGTCCTGTACAAGCTGACCTTTATTCACTTCAGCTGCCTCTAATTGAGTCTCTGTTGCATTAATTGCATTTAAGAAGCTTATTTTAAGAAGGCGGAAAAATATTCCATGCTCTGTATGTGCAGAATTGTCATTTAAATAAGAAAAGTTTTCCCTCATGCAAAAAGCAAGCTTCTAGAAAGATACACAGAAATATACAGTCCAATTTACCCCCTTCGCCCCAGGCTAAATGATGACTAAATGTGGTGCCTCGGCCCTTCATAGCTCATGGTCCACTGATCTAAAAAATACCACCACTATCGATTTTCTGTTGGACCAAGTTAATAGCTTGTCTGCTCTTACTTGCTTTCGATTTATAGGTGGCACCTGTGTCTCTGATTCTCATTAGTGTTGTCTTTGTTAATAAAAAATCATCCATAAATAAGATTATCATGACTTATGTTAATGATCAGGACTGTCTAGTAGTGAGGCTAGCACATAACATATGAGAGTTTTTTCTCTCAGGGAAAAATACCTCCTACTCATTTTAACTTTGATTTTAAGTATTTTCTCCTTTCAATTCTTTAAAGATAATTCTGGATTAATTACCAGGCCATATCAAACAGAAGTAATGAAAATCCTTTTTAAGGCAAAAAAAAATGGATGAATAGATTGATTCTTCAAGAACAAGTCACTTGAAACTTTTCTTTCATACTAACAACAGCCTTTGCAAGGTCAGAGTTGGTGTCACTTATAAGAATAATTCTATCATTTTTCTTTAGAAGTTTGAACTAAGGAGTTGAAGCCAGTTCCTGAGAGAAGCTATTGTCATCTGATAAAAGAGCTGAGGGGACCATGATAAGGAAAACATTAATTAAAATTCTCAAATAATGAACAACTAAGCATCATCTTTCCTAAACCTCCAAACAGCAAAGAGATCTGATCAGGGATGATCCCTCCTGGAACCAAGGTGGTGCAATATAGAGGGCACTGCTTTTCCTGCATCCACCATGTTCTTGGACATAATGATTCATGCTCTATTTATCAAGAAATACTTATGACTGCATAGAGCCCCAGTATGCTGGTGCATGGTTCAAATATTTGAACTTCAAGAAGATTTAACCAAACTACAATTTTAAAATACTATGTGATGCGAATGAGATCCCATTGTGTACCCAGTCCGTGGTGCTCGGGAAAGCAGGTATCTCAAACAAGCTCCTTACCAACCGTGATGAGAGATCCCGCCCTTCGTAATAAAAGCAGCTGTCTAGTGAGAGTTCAAAAAGTTGCTTTTCCCAAATGACAGTGCCAACCAGACAACCATCAACCTGTGGGCGGGCGATTCTCCGCCCTTCCTCATCACTTGCGCTGTGTTTTGTGGTGGTGGCTGCTGGCTGCAGCTCCTGCCGCTACCCTCACTGTACCCTGTCTCGGTTAGAGTGAGAGGCAGGAAGAGGGATGACAGGAACCATCCATCGACATACCACACCTAGTACACAAGAGCGAGCACCTGAAGGGTCAATTTCAGTGAATGGACCACCCAGATATTTACAGCCTAATGAAGAAAGAAATGTGAGAAAATAACGCCCTAAGCTGCCCTTGCCATGGTGAAGACCGAATGTGTCTTTCAAGTGTGCCCCACGTCCCACGCTGTCTTCCTCTTACTGCCTCTGACACGTCACACGTCCAGTTTCTCAAGAACATTACCAGGCATCTTTCAACTCTTCTTAGTTCCCTCTCTTCCAGTCCTCTGTCGGCCAGCTCAAGTCCAGCCAACGGCTCTTGGAGCCACTGTCCAGCTGTCACCAAGGGAATAAGCTTCCTTCCTCTCCTGAGTGGGACTGACACTATCTCCATCGCTCTGTGCTGCCCTCACTCCATTGCCTCCCATTTGCTAGCCTACATCATCTCTAAGTAGATTACTACTCAATTCCTAGCACTTAGGAACTATGGGAGATCCACTTTCTGAGCCTTTGGCTCTCTGGGGATGTTGCTACCTTATCAAACACTCTGTTAAAAGATTGGGTGAGTGCACACAGTGCCTCAGACCTGCAATCCCAGCACTGTGGAAGGCCCAGGAAAGAGTACCACGAGCTTGAGCCCAGGCTGGGCAAGTTAGTGACTAAGTGCAACCTTGTCTCAAAATTAAAAAAAAGTACAAGAGGGCTATGGATGTAGCTCAGTAGAAAGGACCAGGCTTTGAGCCCCAACAACCACAAAGAAGGGAGAAAATTGAGTACAAAAATATCATTTTCCTTCAGGTGCTTGAAACCATGCCCTCATTATCCTCTAGAACAAATCTGTCTGTCAAGAAATCAGATCCAGTACCAACTCATGAAATCCTTTCCTCTTTCTTTAGAATTGTCTGGGATGTTTACTTTGCTCTTGATAGAACTCAGAGTTTTCACCTCACTCAATCCCCTCCCTGACTTAAGAATTATGATAGAAAACCCACTTCAAGTAAACTTAGAGACTTCTAATCTCTTCAATACAGTGTTAGAATCACTCAGCTTCTGTATAACACAGAAAATCACCACAGAACCATAGCATGGCACCTTCTGGCACTAAAAAGAAATGGAATTTCCAACTTGCATTTTCAAAATTATGTGTTGTAGGCAGAATTTTGCTTACCCATGTATTCATCCTTTGGTAAAAGGTTGTTTCCTAAGTCAACCAACAAATACATAGCACTATGTATTAGAAAGTATGATTTTTCCAAACACTTTACAACTTGCTAGAAGTTTATATAATCCCAATAACAATCTTATGAATAACCTTATATTATTTTTTCTTTAAAAAAACTGTGACACAAGGATGTTAAACTATTCTAAAGAATTCAGGGATATAAATGACTGATTTGGGATCTTCACCAGGAAATCTTGGTCAAGAGACTATAAGCACTAAGTCAGTGGTGGTGAACCTATGGTACATAGCTGGCTGTTACTACTGAAAGATCTAGAAGGTTCACCATCACCTCAGTAAGCTAAGTTGCCTCCCAAGAGCCAAATCTTTCAGGCTCTTTTAACATTATTGTGCATTAGGGTTATACAATGGGCTTTTGAACATTACAAATGAATTAAGAGACCTACATGAAAACAAAGTGCCATTTATGGTCCCATCTTGATGGGCAAAGAATAAAGAATTCCACCTAAATTATCTAAATTCTCCATCTACTTGGCATTCCACACACTCAGAGCTTTCAATGAGGGTTAAATTGATGCTACCGTGGCTGTCTCAGCTCTAAATCTTTGAGTGTAATGAGGCCCTCATTATGAGACTCATGTCATTACATAAGCCAAAGCAACTTTCCCTCTGTTTTATGGATAGAGCAAATCAGGACAAATGCACAAGACTATAAAATTTCCGAAGTTTGAGATGTTAGGTGTTCTTTTAGATCATCATAGCTGGCAATGATCAGTATTTTAAACTTTCCCTTTCTTACTCGTTTTTATTTGAGATGAAAACAAACTTCCCAAAGGTGATATTTTGAATTTTTACTTTATCTTCATATCTACTCATTTCAGAGTCTTTCAGTGGGCTGCACCTTTCATACCAAGACAAATGCCTTCCTTAGGGAGCCATCCCACACATTTGGCCCCATCTGACCAAGCTTCCGGTTCTACTGCTGACACTTATTAGCTGTGACAGTTGAATTAAAATTTCCCTCCTCTCTAAAACTCATTTTCTTTGCAGCAAAAATAATTCCTCCCTTGCAGATTTGTTGTGAAGGTTAGAAGTAACAAGCATGAGGATTTGATCCAGAAGAATTCAATAAACATCACTTTTTCTGTCTCAGCATCTCTCAGAACACAGGTATGCGTGTGTGTGTGTGTGTGTGTGTGTGTGTGTGTGTGTGTGTGTTGAAATGCAAATTGCTTCACTAGAAGTTTTACCGTCAACTAATTATTCCAAACTTTGAAAGAAATCAAGGGATGGTTCCTGGAGTCATAAAAATAAGTTTAACTTCTCAAAGAATGGGATTTGTTAAATTAATCATCTGGGATAAAATAAAGCAAAGTGAATAGTAGGCAAAGTTTAAAGATTTCTTCCTAAATGCAGATCCCTAATTATAATTATTGAGCAGTCTTTTCTTCCCTTGTCCATATTAACAACCACGTCTTTAAAGAAAAAAATCTTTCAAATTCTTTCCAAATAGAAATGTTTAGCATTCTCTTTTTAAAAAGACCTTACTGGAAAGGGCTTCATTCCTTCTATGAAAAATTAAGCTACTTTGAAGGTCCCTGGATGAGTAGCTTTCTCCAAATTAAAAAGATGTATCAGGGTACCAAAAAAGAAAAGAAAAGAAAAAAAAGGACCGGGGATTTAGCTCAGTGGCTTAAGCGCCTGCCTGGCAAGTGTGAGGTCGTGAGTTCGATCCCCAGTACAAAAAAAAAAAAAAAAAGGAAAAAGATGTATCAGATCGACCAAAGACCATAATAAGCTAAGCAGCCTGTCTTGAGATATCCAATTTTTCAAGTGTTGTCTTGCTTTAAAGTGTCTAAGACACAGTCCAAATCTGTAATGCAGCAGGCTGCTCTTTGGCTTTCACTACCAAATCAGCATTAAACTAACGACATTTATAGGCTAAATTCAAGACAGAAAAATAGTGTCTTCTCATGTGCTCAGAACACTGTCTCACGGCAATCTTTACTCCCATGCACTCTTTACCCTGACACACTTAGGTCAGTACCCTCTGTCGCATTTCTGATGGGTCACCATCCCCTGGAAGTTCAGTAAGATCAAAGACTCATGGGTGTAGTCCTGTCTTCTACTCCCTAAAGAAACCACATGCCAAATCTACTTACACATGCAAGAAAATATGCCCTGTTCAATGCCAACAAAAAGAGTAAGGGCTTGAAGACAGACTTCGTGCCTCCCTTACATTTCACAAAAGGTAGTGGTGCTGTACGCATCTTCTGCATGCCACCCTTTTGTTCTTTTCAACGCGCGTGTTCTGGTATTGTTTTTAAGACAAACTTATAAGCATCAGCACTCTAAGGAAGCTGTAAATGCTCTCAGTTCCACAGCAAAAATTGCTTGATAAATGCTCTCCATTTCTCATATTGACAAACAGAGATCTGATTTAGATTTAGTTTTACTAAACATAACAATTGTAAAATTAAACATAATCATGCTAATTTTCAAGATAAAAATTTTTGAGCTATTGGTTCTATTTTTAAAATTTAACATTTAGGAATCAGTCTAATAGGCTCAAACACATAAAATGTAATTTTCATCATCACAGTAGGTATAATATTGAAAGCTCAGATATGACAACATATATGGATATACAGAGAAAAAACTTTGATATGCTGAAATACTGTATAGCAATAAAAATTTTTGAAATAGTTTTCAAAATATGATGATATAGGAAAATATTGCTAAAAGATATATTTAAAACAATATTAAAATGGTCCATATATTTTATATGTGTATATTTGTAAACATATGCAACATTTAACATACATAGATGTTTATTCACTTATATAAATAGATACCTAGGTATATAAATACGGAAATATATAAGGAATACTGAAAGGAAATAAACAAAAATGACAGCTACTTTGAGATGGTACAATTAAAGGAAAAATTTAATATTTTTATGTCACTGTGTGTTCCATACATTATATAATGAATATGTATTTTTTACAAAAAGATGTTCTTTTGATTTACAAACAAATCTCAAAGGGGCATTGAATCATAAATCAGTAGTACTTGTGCTGGAGGCTAAGGTATTTATGACAAAGACAGCTAATTTTTTTTTAATTCTACCTACTGCTTGGAATTAAGCTCTGTGTTTCCCAGCTTCCCTTGCTTCTTGGAGCAGCCATGCGTCTAAGGTTAAACCAGTTAAATGTAGGTAGAAAGGCTTCTCAGAGGTCTCCATAGGAAACTTCTTTAATTAAAGCCCCTGTGAGAGGAGAAACACAGCTTTACTCTTTTGCATTTCCTCCTTGTTGTCTGCAACAAAACAGATGGCCTTGTCTGCAACAAAACAGATGGCAGTCAATGGCTATGCCCAAAGGACAGCTGGGTCTTTATTGACCATGAAGCCATTTTACTCACCCTAAACTGTGTTCCTAAGAGAAAAAAAATTGTATCTTGTTTAAATTGTGTTGTTTGGGGATTCTCCTATTCTCCGAAACCTGTATAAACAGCCATTCCAAACTCATTGGTCCCTATCCACCTCAGCAGTTATATTAATGGGCATCAACAGAAATAAAAATTTTATTATCAACTTCAGCACAATAATTCTCATATCTGGCCACAGAGTACCAAAGCAGAAAGGAAAGAAAAGATCGCAGCAACAGGACCTGGAGCAATTTCTGAGTAATATGCATAAGGCTGGCACTGCTGCGTAACGTAGCATTTGAGCCATCTTTGCTAAAATACTCTTGCTATAGCCTTTTCCACCTTCAAATTGCACACTTTGCTCCGCCAGTGTATTCTCCCTGCAGTCAAGTGAAACTCTGTCAGGGGCCTTTTTCTAAACTTTCCACACAGGTATAAAATCAAATTACTTACTTCTGGGACCTGATCATTTCTTGGCAGGGTTAAATTTCTCTCTTTCGAGCTATACTATTTCCTGTCTAATTACTATTTCATGTCCAAATTACAGGATTTTAAAATTACTAAAATCTTATGATGCCCTAATCAGATTTCAGAAGTGAAATATATACTACATTAAGATAATCTTGTGACTATTTCTTCAGTCACTTTAGGTTTTATTTGTCCACTAGCTTGAATCTAACATTTTTAAAGCACTATAGCACAGTGTTTCTATTTTATTCTTGTCATAATAAAACTCAGCATTTCTCTTCTGTCAAATTACAGCACTCAGCTATAATCCTACTGTAGCTACCAGGTCCGATTTACTGAATTTCTGTTTCATTTTCCTGATTCACTTTCTGGAGTTTGATTTCTTCATTTCATTCCATTTCATAGTGGCTAAGTCAGGCTCATTTTCCTTCCTGGAAGTTGGGCCTCTTTATATCCTTAGCAATTTGATAGCATTCTCCCCAGATCTGGCCCAGTGGCTTTCCCTAACCTAGCTCCAAAGTGCTAACACTTTCTGAACACATAGAGCTTATGTACTGTGTGCCTTGTATCCAAGATACTGCACTGAACACCACACAGACACCTTACTGTATCCTCAAAACTAATCCATGCACTAATAAAACATGTACCGAGGATGTAAGGAACTTGCCCCAGGTCACACAGTGACTAAGTGGCAGATCCAGAATTTTATCCAGATCTATATGACTCTAAAGGCTTTGAAACTAAAATGACTAAAGATTCATGCATCTAAATCTGAATGACATTGTATATCCTGGGAGACAAGATTTCGCTTTACTTGGTTTGGTCTTTGTGCTCTGCCTCTCTCCTATAAGCGCCCAGGGATTAGTCTTTGATCAGCTGTTCTCACATGCATGTTACAGCTCACCTCATCCTCTCTCTTGGTCTTTGAACCTCAATTTGAGTCTCTTTGTTCATCTGAGCAAAGTGGACTCATAGATATAGACAGGCCTCTGTGTGTGACAGTTTTAGAAGTGTTTGTTACACCACCTAAAGAAGCCAAGGTAGGCTAATAGAAACAGAAGTCCTCACGTTAACACTGGGTTCCAATGCTTTAATAGTCAAAGACACATCTCCGGCAATGAAGTGGTCTCATTTCAGCTGCTCTCTAATTTCTCTACTGCCTTTTACTGAGAAAATAACTCAAAAGAGCTGTTTAAACTGAGTTTCTACTCCTACCTTCTTTCTCTCTTGAACTCTCGAGTTAAACTTTGGCCATTCTAACAGAGAGAAGGGCACTTCTCAAGTTACTGATGGCCACCATGCTGAAAATTGGAAGGGAGGTTTCTACAGGATTTTCTATTTTCTGAGACTACATGGAAAGATGGTAAATCCTAATGTCTACTTGAAGGGACAATAGTTGTCATAGGGAGAAAGTCACAAGGGTTAATATTTGCACCCTCTCAGCAAGGAAAATCCAGTCAGTCTGCAAAATCATAACTTAGCTGGAGCTGATTAGAGAGCTGAGGTTGTAAGGCAACCAAGTGAGCAGAATCCTAGAATCAAACCCCTCACAAGGAGAAATGAAATATATAATTGTGGCACTTTAAGCAAAACACAAGAGGAAACTGCCATAATGAGAGTGAGTGAGAAGAAAGCAGATAAAATTATAACAAAAGTTATTTTTTTCCCAGTCTATGGCTTGGTTATTCATTTTTTTTCTTTTTTAACTGACAGATAAAAATTGATACACATGTACATTATGTAATGTTTAAAACAGGTTAAACATATTGCTCTCTTTAGACATTTATCATTTTTTTATGGTGAAAATTTTCAAAAGTTTTTCTTCTAGCATTTTGAAATGTGCAGTGCATTATTGTGATCTGTATTCACCATCTTTCTTGGGCAATAGCAACACCAGAACTTCCTGTTCCTGTATAACTCAACCTTTCCCTAACCTGACTCTTTTCAGTCTTTTACACTTCTCACACCTTGATAGCCACCACTCTATTCTCCACGAGTGTGTTTGACTCAGGCATAGTCACTGTACCTGGGCCAGTCTGAGGCATCTCTGTCCTACTTGTGGTCACCAGTGGAACCAAACTGCATCACAACCTGTTACAGTTTGGATGTCCAAAGTCCAATGTTCCTCAAAGCCTCATGCAGTCAGGAAGGTGGGCTTCTAGAGAGTGTAAACAACTTGGACCTAATAAAATCAAACAAAACAAAATAGAATAAAACCAACCAAAGCAAAACAATGAAAGTGATACAGGATTTCAAAACAAGATAATAGGAAATCAGCAATGGCTACCATAATGTATCTTGTTATCTTTGAAATAGCTGCCCATACCACCAGATATAATAAAATCAAGCAAAAAAAAAAAAACAGGATAAAACCAAACAAAACAAAACAATGAAAATGATACAGTACTTTAAAACAAGATAACAGGGAATTAACAATGGCTACCACTTTCCCTTTTTGGACATTTCCTCTTCTTTCACTTTCACAATATCTATTGTGCATTTTGGATTCCTTCAGTTTTTTATACTAGAGAGATAACATGATGTTCACCTATGTGAATGCAAACCATTTCACCTAGAACATGATCACAAGTTTCATCCATTTGCCTACAAGAGTCTCATGATTATCCTGCTTTATAGCTCAGTAGCTTTCCACTGTATAAAAATGCCATATTTTTCTTATCCATTCTGCAGTTGATGGGTAACCTATCTCTTTTTTTTCTGGTTCCCTGTCACATGAAGCATTGTTTTCTCTCCTTTGACTTTCCTTTTGAGTTAATGTGTTTCTTGCATGCCACATATTGATGGATCTTGTTTCTTGTGTTTCTTTTTATTGGTGAATTAAGGTCATCTATATTAATGTTATAGCCAACATGGACTGGTTCATCTCTGCTATACTTTTTCCTGCTTTTCCCCTACTTTCCCCCTTCATTCAATTGTCGGCCCTGCTTGGCAATCCCACTCTGCTGCTCTTCCTTGAATCATGGTCATCTTTGTCTCTCTCTAGAACATCCTTCAGTACTCTCTGAGGGTTGGATTGTGGTCGTGAATTCCTCCAGTTGTTCTTTGTCATGTGAGTATCTTATTTCTCCAATAATTTTTACAGGGTACATCAATCTGGATTGGAAATTGTTTTCTTTCATAAATACTTTACTCTAAGCTCTTCTTGACATGATAGTCTGTGTTGAGAAGTCTGTCATGATTCTGATAGGTTTTCCTTTATAGGTCTTTTCTCTAACAGTCTTTAATAGTCTGTTCTTGTGCTGAATTTTTGGGATCTTGATTATATATCTAGTTGTAAATTTACTTGGGTTACAGCTAGCTGGAGTTTTATATGCCTCACATATGTGTATGTCATGTACTTTTCCCATGCTTGGGAATTTTTCTGCTATTATTTCTGTAAATAGTATTTTTATGTCATTTGTGTTGACTCTTGATTTTTTTTGCTGACACCTCTCAGTCTTAAATTATTTTCCTTTGCATTGTCTTGCAGCCATTGAATTGTTATTTCCTGGTTCCTTGTTATTTTAAGATATCCTTCTTTTCATAATCACTAGCTGACATCCTGTCTTTAAGGACTGAAAGTCTATCTTTAGTTTCTTTCAAGTAATTTTGCCAGGTTTCAGTAGAGTTTCTAATTTCCTGGATATCACTTTGAGTCTGTTTCATGCATTTTAATTCTCTCTATATTGCTCATTCAAGCATTCCTTCATTCTCCTATGTTCCAGGTTTTTTTAATCTATGTCCTTTTTACCTATGCTTAGAAACACTTTTATTTTGTTTGTCATTTTTTCTTTTACCTGAGGTATTGTTTCTGATCTGATTATTTTTACAGCCTCATGAAGTAGTTTCCTTACGTCAGTTGCCATCATCCCAGAAATTTTAGGTGTGTGACTTCCACTTTCTTCCAGGTTCATGTCTCTTGGACTTACTCTGCTTTGACTAGAGGCACAGATTGCCTTTTGCTCCTGCAGCTTGACAGTTTCCCCGAGTCCTCCAGACAAACTGGCTATGAGGTCCCAGATGCTACCCATGTTGGTTACCCACCCACATTGTAGGAGAATGAGTCAAGCATCTGGTTTTGTCTTAACCCAGGTTCCTAGGGAGGTGGTAGAGTATGTGGTGGGCTTCTCCAGATACTCATGGCTTACGGCATGGCTGGCTGTTTCTCCAGGCCTGCACTGGCCACAGGTTTCTGATGGCAATGGTGGCCTGCAAGCTTTAGATGCAGGGTTAGCAGCTTCTTCTCCCAGCCCAAGCTGGTTACCTGTGGGAGAGCCCTGATAGTGGCCAATATGCATGCAGGGGTTGGGCCTAAATTTGATAGTTTTAAAGTAGTTCAGGACCAAGATATGAAGGTATATCCAAGTGCTAGAGCAACTATTAAGTGAAATAAAAAAGGATGACTAATAAGCCAATGTTAGAGACAAATTGGAATCATAAAAATGTCTCTAAAGGTGAAGACAAGAACAAAAGAGGACAAAGATGAGATGAAGAAAAAAGAAGACAAAGCATAGATAATTTAAATCCAAACCTAATAATTCTATTAAGCATAAATGGTCAAAATATTAAAATTAAAGGAGAGATTTACAGATTGGATGGCAAGGAATCCTCTAGAAACATAGATAGACTGAAAGCCAAAGGATAGCAAAAAATCCAGTCAAAACACACTGATCCACAGAAATCTTGTGTCACTTCATCGTAGATAACATAAGTTTTAGGACAAGAAATATTCCCAAGGATTAGAAAAAATAAAAAGCCATAACATTAGGAAGCATCAGAAACAACAAAAATTTTAAATGTATACGTGAAGGAGCTTGAAAACATGAAGGAGAAATGAGGGAATTGAAAGTAGAAATAAAGACATTCACAAACACAAATGGAAATTTCAATATCCCCTTGTAAGTAATTGATAGAACCAACAGAAATCTAAAAAATCAGTAATAATATATAAAATACCAGCACTATTACCCAATTTTACTGAGCAATGTACCAAGCAACAACAGAATGTGCACGCTATGCAAATCCATATCCACCAATTTAAACTGTAGTCTGAGTCATAAAACATACTTCAATAGATTTGAGAACTTCAGGTCACAAAAAATATGTTTAATGAGCACACTGTAATTAAGAAGTTAGAATTCAACAACAGAATAGTATCTCAGAAATGCTCAAATGTTGAAAACAAAATGTAGTTAATCTATGAGTCAAAGGAAAAAAGCTGGAAAGAGTTTCAAAAGAATTTGAAGTGAATATACAGCTCATCTGAATATGATAAATGAACAAAGGCAGCATTTAGAGAAAAGTATTCATATTAGGAAAAAAATTCAAGCTAGTAAGAGAAGAAGAAAGATCCCAGATCAAGATCTAAGCCTCTACTTTAAGAAGCCAGAAAAAGAACAAATCAAAGCTACAACAAGCAAGAGAGAAATAATAAATGAAAAAAAATCAGAACTCACTTAACTACAAGACAAAAGACAATGGAGAAAATCAAAGAAAGCAAAAGTTGATTCAGCAGAATGCTTTGAAATCAATAGAATAATATATCTCTAGCAAGACTGTTAAAGAAAAAGTTTTTCCACTTTTGGAGACAGAAAAATTGATACTGCAGATAAAACACATATTAAAAGAAAATAAGGGAACTAGCTTGGTTAATTTTCTCTCAGTGTTGAGACAAAACACCTGACTCCCAAAATGATGGAAAGAAGGGTTTATTTAGCTTACAGTTTTTGGAGATTTCAGTCCATACTTAGCTGACTCCAAGCAGGGTGTCATGGCGAAAGGTAGCTGTTCATGGTGATTGCATATGACAAGAGCAAAAAGGACACAAAAGGGAAAAAGCATGTCTTCTTCTTTCCCTTATATTGTATGCCAGTTCTCTGCCCCTGGGTGGGTGCAACACTCACACCACCAATCCCAGCCCTAGACAATGAACCAATCACAAATGCTAGATTCAGCTGCTTCTATGACTGCATGAGGCTTGAGGGGCCATCCCAACACTGGCCCCCCAAAGATTCATGCACATCCTTTATGCAAAAGACACTTAGTTCATCTCCAAGAGTTGCCAAAGTCATAACAGTTTCAGTGTTGCTGAAAACTTCAAGTCCCAAGACTCCTCTGAGATCTAAAGCAGACTCATAGCTGTAACCCCTGTACCTACGGAAAAAAAGTTAAACACTTCCAACATACAATGGTGCAAATAAACATTACCATTTTAAAACATACAAATGGGCTCCAAAGGATTGGAACCAAAGCAAGTCCAAAATCCAGCAGGGCAAACATTAAGTTTTACAGTTCCATACTCAGCATATGAAGCAATCTGGTTGTAAGCTCTTTTTTTTATTTTTAAAATTTTATTTAAAGAGAAAAAAAACAAAACAATACAGAATAAAGGGTAGTGACAATACAGCATTCCAAGGAAAAAAGGAAAAAAACGACAACAAAAAAAAACCAAGAAATTATTACTTGACAAATTACATATAGACTTCTTGGAAATAGTTGTTCAAATTACAAAGTTAAAACATATAAAGTAGACATTCAAACAGTGAGACTGTTAACAGCTCTGCTCCACATTCTGACAAAAACAGCAATATGGTCATCCATCTTACCCACTCAAATATGCATGCAATTATATGAAAAGGGTAAAATTAAACACAACAAAACAGAGCAAAGGGGATCACAAGAAAGCAGTGTAAGAGACAAAAATTTCAAAACTAGACAATCGGAGATATTCACTCTCTATCATATTGACTCTTGTTTTCTTCCAAATAGTTGTCCATATTGTCACATATAGGTAATTCACATGAAGCAACCTGATATGGAATTGATCTGAGCAGGACGAGGAGGGCATTACAGGTCTTCAAGACCAGACATTAGAGAAGCCAAGAATGCTGCTATAGTGTCTCTCATTCTCCTCAAAACAGCTGTCCATACCTTAATGTGTGTTGAACTTAAACAAGGCAAAGCAAGCTGAGATCACTTTGAACAAAAAGTGATAGTTTTGCTGGACTTCACATCATGACATTATGGAGTCAGCACTGGGTATTGTAGTGTCTCTTTTTCTTCAAAGTAGTTGTGCATTTCAACATGTGTTATATAGTTGGTTCTCGTAAACTGTTTACAAGCTCTACACATGCATGAGTATCTACATGTATATCTATCATTTCTGTTTTAGCAGTAAAAACAAGGCAAGATAAAACAAAACAATTCCTAGAAAAGCATGAGGCAGAAAAGTCACATAAAACCGCAATACAAGGTGATCTACAATGGTTACCATGGTGTCTCAGCAGTATATAACAACATTAATAAAAATGAAGCATTAGAAACATTATAAGACTTAAAAAGCAAGTAATAATCAAATCAGAGTGGGTATCTTAGTGAATCTTGTCATCTTCAGTGTAGTTGCCTATACTCTTAGACTTGATGCTATCCGTCACAACAGATTTAAATAAAATCAGTCAATAGAAAGTAGCAATCTAACAAACCAGATTCAAATAAGATCAGTCATAATAAGACAGTATAAGTTATAAAGGGCTTCAGATTAAGTTGATAGGAAAATTAGGGATGATTACCATAATATGTCCTCTTATTTTTGGGATAGCTGACCATGTCCTTAAGTCTAGCGTAAGTAGACAAACTGGAACAGCACATAATCCATGCAAGCAGATTGGTGAGAATAATGTAAATTTTAAATCTTGTTACCCCATTAACAATATCCTCTGCCTCCCTTTTTTAGACAATTCCTCCCCTTTCACTCCCATGAGGTGCACTCCTTGTTTTGGGTCCCACTGCCTCCCATATAGAGCAGCTCAGTGGACCCTATCTCCTGATCTACTCTGCCTGTGTTTCTCTCTGTTAGTATTTCGAGGCCCTCTGTACTAGAGATTATAGCCAATCTTCTCTGCCTCATTTCTGCTATTCTATTTTT
>PVJX010032494.1:0-20383 GCA_004027295.1 Dolichotis patagonum
CTCTTCCTACCCCTATATCTTTGATGTTTTTACCTACTTTGTCTTCCAGTAGTTTTAGTGTTTCTGTTTTAATATTTAGATCTTTGATCCATTTAGATTTTAGTTTAGTGTATGGTGATAGACATGGGTCTAGTTTTAGTCTTCTGCATATGGACAGCCAATTTTTCCAGCACCATTTGTTAAAGAGACTGTCATTCTTGCCCAGATGTCGATCTCCAGGCAGTTCCTTGTGGATGAAGGGCAGGCCTACCAGCCCCAAAGAGTCACGCTGAGATGCAGGTCTGCGCAGACTTTCGATCCAAACAGCCCAGGCCACTCTACGGGTCCGGAGAGTTTCAGGTCCCAAAGAGACATCCTGAGATGCTGCTTTCTCCAACACCATTTATTAAAGAGGCTATCCTACTTCCAGTAAACATGTTTAGCCCCTTTGTCCAGTATAAGGTGGCTGAGTGCCTTTGTACTTGTGTTTGCATCTTCCAATCTGTTCCACTGACCTTCAAGTCTATTTCTTTGCCAGTAACATGTTGATTCTATCACAGTACTTTTGTAGCACAGTTTCAAGTCAAGAATTGAGATGCCTCCTGCCTTGCCTTTGTTGCCCAGAATCACCTTTGCTATTCTAGGTTTCTTCTGTTTCCAAAAGAATTTTAGGAGTGTTTTCTCTAGATCTGTGAGGTATGTCAATGGTATTTTGATTGGGATTGGAATAAATCTGTACAACAGTTTTGGTAATATGGTCATTTTCACAATGTTAGTGAAACATTGTGAAATATTTTCACAATGTTTCACAACAGCAAGGAATATCATTCCATTTTCTAATATCTTCTCAATCTTATTTTTTAGTGTAGCATAATTTTCTGCATATAGCTCTTTTTTGTGCCTGGTTAGGTTGATTGCTATGTATTTCATTTCACAGATGCTATTGTGAAAGGCAATATTTCCAAAATATCTGTTTCAGTGAGCATTTTGTTTGTGTCCAAGAATACTATTGATTTGGGGGCATTGACTTTGTATCCAGCTACACTGTTGAATTTGTTTATTACCTCTAGTAATCTTTTAATGGAGTTTTTTTTTTGGTCTTTTATATAGAGAGAGTATCATGTCATCTGCAAATAGTGAGAATTTAACTTCTTCTTTTCCTATCTTTATGCCTTTTATTTCTCTCTCTTCTGGCTAATATTTCCGGAACTATTTTGAACAGGAGTGGTGATAGTGGACATCTTTGTCTTGTTCCTGATTTTAGAGTGAAAGCTTTCAGTTTTTGTCCATTTAGTATAATGTTGGCTCTTTGTTTGTCATAAATGCCCTTTATGAGTTTGAGGTAGATACTATCTATTCTGAGTTCCTGAAGGGCTTTTATCATGAAAAGCTATTGGACTTTATCAAAAGGTTTTCTGCGTCTATTGAGACGACTCTGTGGTTTTTGTTTTTGGCTCTGTTGATGTGGTGTATTACATTTATTGATTTGCATATGTTGAACCATCCTGGCATTCCTGGAATGAATCTTACTTGGTAATGATATATAATCTTCTTCATGATTTGCTGCATTCTATTTACCAGTACTTTATTGAGAATTTTTACATCAATGTTCATTAGTGACACTGGCCTATAGTTCTCCTTTTAGGTTGGGTCTTTCTCTGGTTTTGGTATCAGAGTAATATTTGCCTCCAAGAATAATTTAGAGAGGATTGCTTCTCTTTCAACTTCATTGAAGTCTTAAGGAGTATTGGTGTCAAATCTCTAAATTTTTGTAGAATTCAGCCGTGAATCCATCAGGACCTGGCTTTTCTTTGGTGGTAAGTTTTTAATCATGTTTTCAATTTCAGTACCTGATACTGGGTTGTTAAAATTTGCTATATATTCTTCATTGAGCTTTGGTTTTTCATATGTTTCTAT
Source organism: Dolichotis patagonum (assembly GCA_004027295.1). Lineage (NCBI taxonomy): Eukaryota > Metazoa > Chordata > Mammalia > Rodentia > Caviidae > Dolichotis > Dolichotis patagonum. The sequence continues at coordinate 1,897 of PVJX010032494.1, forward strand.
GAATCTGTCAATTTCCTGTGTTTTCCATCCTAGTTGAGAAGAGGTTTTCAAAGGAGTTATTTGTGATCTTTTGAATTTCCATAGGATCTATATTTATTTTCTTTTTTTCAGTCCTTATTGCATGAATTTGGGATTTTTCTTTCTTTTTCTTGATAAGATTAGCCAAAGGTCTATCTATTTTGTTTATTCTCTCAAAAAAACAGCTTTTTGATTCATTAATTCTTTCTAATTTTTGTTAGTTTGAATTTCAACAATTTCTGCTCTGATCATTACAATTTCCTCAGTTTTATGAGCTATGGATTTAAGTAGCTCTTCTTTTTCTAGAAGTTTGAGATGTAGCTTAGGTTGTTTATTTGTGCTCATTGTCTTTTCTTGGCATGACAGTTTATTGCTATATATTTCTCTTTAAGACTACTTTCACTGCATTCCACAGATTACAGTTTGTTGTTTCTACATTTTCATTGAGTTGTAAGCATTGTTTTATTTCTTCTTTAATTTCATCTGTAGTCCACTGGTTACTCAGAGGTTTTTATTTAATTTCCACATATTTATGCATGTTTTGCAATTTCTTTTGCCATTAGTTTCCAATATCAGTGCACTATGGTCAGATATTATGCATGGGGTAATTTCAATCCCTTTGCATTTACTTAAGAATGTTTTATGTTTTATTATATGGTCTCTTTTGGAGAATGTCCCATGTGTAACTGACAAGGATGTATATTTTGATGTGCTTGGGTGGAATACTCTGTAAACATCTATTAAGTCCAATTGCTCACAGGTATGATTCAGTTCTATGATTTCTTTGCTGACACTTTGTCTACTTGATCTATCTCTTTGTGACAGTGGGGTATTAAGGTCCCCTGTTATAATTGTGTTCTTGTTTATTTGGTTTTTCATATCCATTAGTATCTGTCTGATATAGTTGGGTGCTCCTGTGTTTGGTGCATATATATTTATAATTGTTGGTTCTTCCTCCTGAATTTTTCCATTAACAAGCATGAAGTGACCTTCTTTATCTCTTTTAATCATTTTAGGTTTGAAGTGCACATTGTCTACAAACAGAATAGTTACCCCTGCTTTTTTCTGGGTTCCTGTTGCATGGAATACTGTTTTCCATCCTTTGAATTTTAATGTGTGGGTTTCTTTAGAGCCCAATGTGTTTCTTGTATGCAGCATATTGCAGAATCCTGTTTCTTGATCCATTCTGTCAACCTATTTCTTTTCATAGGTGAATTGAGGCCATTTACATTTATGCATATAACTGATATGTACTGGTTCAACTTTGCCATGTTATGTTCCAGCCATTTGATTTCTGTTTTTCCCCTTTGTTTAATTGCTTGCCCTGCCTGGTGTTTTCTTTCTGTTGTTGTTCTGGAGATTGTAGTCATTTTTATCTCTATCTAGTATGTCTTTCAATACTCTTTTTAGGGTTGGTTTGGTGGACATAAATTTCTTCAGTTGTTCTTTGTTGTGGAAGTATCTTGTTTCTCCATTAAATCTGAGAGACAGTTTTGCTTGGTACATCAATCTGGGTTGAAAATTGTTTTGTTTCAGGGCTTGAAACACCTCATTCCAAACTTATCTGGACTTGAGGATTTGTGCTGAAAAGTCTGTCATGATTTTAATGAATTTTACTTGATAGGTAAGTTGTGTCTTTCCTCTAACAGATTTTAGTATTCTGTTTTTATGTTGTATGTCTGGGATCTTAATTGTTGTATGTCTGGGTGTAGATTTATGTTGGTTGTGATTGTTTGGCATTCTATATGCCTCACTTACCTGCATATCAGATTTTACCCCCATGTTTGGAAAGTTTTCTGCTATTAGTTCTGTGAATAGTTTACCTATGTCATTTGCATTGACTCCTGCATCTTCACTGATGCCTATTAGTCTATATGGTTTCTCTTGGCATTGTCTTGAAGCTGCTGGATTGTCATTTCATGCTTCTTTGTTATTTTTAAAAGTTCTGCACTTTCATGATCGCTAATTGCAATCCTGTCCTCAAGGTCAGAAATTCTAGCCTCAGCTTCATTTAAATGGTTTTGCCAGCTTTCAATAGAATTTTTTATTTCCTGGATATCTCTTTGAGTTTGTTTCATAGATTCTGCTGGTTTTTTATATTGTTCATTCAATGTTTCAATCAGTTTCCCATGCTCTTGTACTTTTTAATCTATTTCTTCTCTAGTTGTGCTTAGCAACTCCTTTACTAAGGTTGTTACTTCTGTCTTTACGTGGGAGTTTACTTCTAATTTGATTACCTCTATAGCCTCAGGGATTTGTCTTTTTATTTCACTTGCTGTCTTTTTTCAGAGATATCTGGTGTGTGACTTTCAAATTCCTCTGTTTCAATGTCTTCTGTCCTTGTTCCTGATGGACTAGATGTTTGAGATTGGATTTTGCTTTTTTCACTTTATCATTTTCACATTTCAGGCCAATATTTGGTTTTTCAACCCACTAGTCTCATCTATTGGTAGTGTATATCTTAGGGGTCCTACTGTGTGGTTGATGTTTGTCCAATTGCAGTGTGCCACAATGAAGGGGTGGGCCAGTCACCTGAATTCCTCCTGTAGGGTCTGTTGGGTGAGTGCTATATTCTTCCTAGGCTGACAAACCTAGGTGTATTGATGCAAATCAACCCTTATTCCCTGCTGTTACTATATCTTCAGGTTGTTCCAGGTCACCAGATCTCCGTATCTATGGTTTTTGTCTTGGCTGGGACCGTAGTGTGTCACTGGGTGTCTCATAAGCCCTTTCAATTCTCTTCAGGTTGGGGGAGGCCTTATTGGCACACTCTTCAACCTACCCAATGTTCTATGTGTGGAGGGAGGACTCACACACACTCTTGCCAAGCTCACCAAGGGTCAACTTCTGGAGGGGGCTCGGCTATTTCTCCTGTTTACCCACGGAAGGTGGAAGACAGTATTCCTATTCTAGGGGCAAACTCACCACACTGATGGAAGCCTGCAGAGCTCTTCTGTATGGATGAGGGGTCACTGAGTCTCTTGTCAACCCAGCCTGGTTAATCCACTGTAGTCTCAGGTTCCCCAGGGAGGAGTGGAAGCCAAAGATCACCAACTAGAGTAGGTCTTGGAGGTGGGGGTGGGGAGTCCCAGAGGGCAGCCAAGGCAGCAGGGGTGCTGAAGTGGCCAGCTTAGCCTGGCCCTGCACAACACTGGAGGTAACTGTCCCGCAGTGGTGGGGACGTGGAATGGGCCGGCTTGGGGGGCCGGCCATGTATGTCACTGATGGTCCTGTTTCCGGTGGCAGATGGCAGGATAATGAATATATTTGTCTCTTTTATAATGTGTAATTCAGGTATTGGCTTTTGATTTCCTCCCCATCAATGCACCATGGATTAGCTTTGGGATAATTGGGAGTTTTTGGAGATACTTTATTGCTTTCTGTGTCACGTTTCTATTGGTTTTGTGTGTATGTGTGTTTGTGTGTGAAGGTTTTCAGGTTGTTTACACTGGAAAGGCTTTTTTGCTAGTATAGAGATCTCTTTAGTGTCTGCTTTTCAGTGATGCATTCTAGTTTTAGTTAACTATAACTATAGGCCTTTGCTTCTGATACATGATTCAACTCCATTCCTACATAAATTAGGGAGTGGAGAGTACAGTGTAGTTTGCCCAGAACCTAGTTCTCAAGAAATGAACACAGTATTATTGAAGACACAAAGACCAACCAGATATCAGTATACAATAAAAACCAGTTAATGGAAATGACCATGCCATTCCTGCAACTTCAATGAAATCATAAATAGTTACAGAGTCATGTAAACTGCATGTTGACATAATATGAGAACTAATAAAACCCATCAATATATCCTTATCTGTAGAAAAGAAATCTGTAATTATAGACACAAAGACAAACCAAATTTTGACATAAGGTAAATATATACTACATGCAACAACTATGTCACCATTAAAAATAGAAAAATACTCAACAATAACAGCATAGATTTAACTGCATAAAGATTAATGAAGCTTCATGTTAATGCTAGTAATGATAGAGGAAGTGGAGAATGGAAGAATGAAAGAAGCAAAATTTGAAAAATCATAAAGTAGGGGCTGGAGATTTAGCTTAGAGGCATAAGCACCTGCTTTGCAAGTGCACAGTCATGAATTCAATCCCCAAAAAAAGAAAGAAAGAAAGAAAGAAAGATCATAAAATAAAAAAAGAGAAAAGAAGGAGGACAGAAAAATGAGATAAAGGATCTTCCTAGAGTAAAACAAGATTAATGTTGCTTGATTTCTGAAACTTCCAGGGAGATGCACAGTGATGAGCACCAGAGAAAGAGCCTGTCCGAAATTTGGGGCTCAGACACTGGAGTATAGCAACAGGAGGAAGAGAGAAAAGAGGAGAGTGTATCCCCGGGACCCAAGAAAGATCTGCTTCAAGAATTGAAACCCACAGGGAGGACAAAGAGAGAGATTTCAACTAAGAAGGAGGAGCCAGGCAGTGAATTCTCCCTGAGCCTGAACTCATGGTGTGGGAGAGGCAGCTTGAACCTGTAGATGCATAGTGTCCCCAGAAGCCTCCATGGAGAAATGCAACAGTGGGATGGAGTGGTGTATGAAGCACACTGCTGTGCCTGGTGAATTATTTGGGTTCAGCCTTCCCCAGGATAGCACTATTGGCCAGTAGCCATCTTGGAGAGGGGCCAACTAAGTCAGAACTCAGAACAGCTGCAGGCCGGCCTATCTAGCAGCTCCTAGTGTCAGAGTGACACTACCAGTTCAAGTTGACAGGAGGTTAGGGAGCTGAGTTCAGGCAGACAGGGAACCAAGTTCAAGTCAGCAGGAGGTACCCAGGCTGACCAAATCAGGTTCCAGTCTCACAGCCAGAAATCAGCCTGAACTTCAGTGGAACTCAATGTACAGACTTGCTGTACCTTATCCACTACCCTGCTGGGATTAATCAACTCAGATCTGGACTCTGTCTGTCCACATTTTCCACTAGTGACAGAGGAGAAATGCCTTGATGTGGACAGTTGTTTCTTCTTTTCTTTTCTTTTTGTCTTTTACTTGTTGTTTTATTTTCTGTATGGGGCCAACCTATAAGCTTCTACTTGATAAAGGGGTGATGAAAATAAAACATACAGACAAAAATTAGGTTAAAATGTGGGAGTACATGGGAAATGGGTACAAACAATGAGTAACACAGGATGCATCTGTCTCCCATCATCCATGGTACATATCAGAGTAAACAGCAGCATCTAAGCTGCGTTAATTTTCCCTGCACTGTGGCAGCATTTTATCATGCCACCTTTCTCTCTCATGCCCATAGAAGAGGCCAGTTAGGTCTTAATCTTCCCATCTGTCCTCACACATCTCTCCCTTTGTATTTTACAATAACAGCAGGTAAATATCAGTCACTGCTTGTTTATCCCTAGAGAAAGCATGTAGGTTTGATTATTCAATGTTTTGTCCTGAGGTACAGTCTTTAATGACAATATCTTCACTTACAGTTTCAATGTGTGTATACTGACTGTTTTTGAGAGCCTAGCCTTTTCTGGTTGCCTATATTAAAACTAACTTAACTTAAGACACTGGCTAGATGTCAGGCATTCTCATCTCAGGTAAGTGCTGATGATGAAAAAATATTTCTAATTTCTGAATATTTTTCTTCAGTTGTCATCCGAGGGAAGGCTTTCACTACTGAGGAGAGTGAAGTCAAGGTCCTCGATAGGTACATTGTGAGAAGGAGTTCTCCATAGTCATATCCTAGAGAGTACCCTCACAGTCTATCCATTTCCTGCAGTGACAAGCAAACCCTCATTTCATGTAATCAGGGTAACTGATGCTTCACATATTCCCATCTCTGGGGACTACCATGACAATTGTGCCTTCTCTCTTTTCCCACGCTCTTGTACTTTTGACCAGTGTAATTCTGCTGGGTACTATCTACATTACCAACAAGATTCAAAAAATTCATTGTAAATGTTGCAAAAATCAAGGTAGCTTGTGGCTTATGACTGATTTCCTCTTTGTTTTTGTAATTGCTGTTTTAACGTCAAATGTTCACACTCAACAATAGATTGCTCTTGTGGATTATACAGAATTCCAGTAGGATGATTAATTCCATTGCTGTAAAACCTCTGAAAGTCTTGCTTGTATATGTAGGGCCATTGTCTATTTTTATTTTCTTAGGAACACCTATCTTTGTAAATGCCACAAGACAATGTTGCTGTATATGTGCTGAAGTGTTGCCTGCGTGGCAGATAGAATGCATAAAATGAGAATAAGTATCTATACTAACATACATATACCAAAGTCTGCCAAATTGGGATATATGTGTCACATCAATTTGCCACAGCTCATTTGCCTAAGGACCTTGGAGATTACAACCTTCAGATGGAACTGATGTAGGTAAAGTCTAGGTAAAGTCTGGATAGGATTATACAATGTGGTATACCTATGATCTGGGATGTTTAAAGATAGAAATAATTGCTCAAATAGTCTGATTAAAGTGAGAGTGAGAAGCCTGGCCTGCTGAAAAATCAAGGCAATGAGTCTATTGGTGCAATGGTTCCCTTTTGCTACTGGTCCAAGAAGGCCAAAGTGTGAGCACACATGACCTATATAAAAAGAGGCAGTCCTATTCTGAATGGCTACCTGCAATAGCAAAAACATAATGAACAAAAGGAAATCTAGAGTACTTTAAATACTGGCTGTTTCCAAATTATTAGTGACATTACCACATAGACAAAATCACATAAAATGTTAACAGGTTTTGTCACAATACATTCTAATACAGTAATTATGACAAGCCCTTCTGAAAGTCTAGAGGTAGCAATTTTCAGTGATTTTGCCTAGTCTAGTAAACAGCAAAACAATGAGAAGATTATATGTCTGAAGAATTTTTGTAAGCTGGTTAGGAAGATAAAGCCATTCAACAGGTGGCCATTTATGATTCACCACTTGACTAAAAAGCCCATTAGGGGACTGAGGAGTAAGCAGTATGATTAGCATAAAAGCCATAGTCACACTAATTCAAAACACCTATTTGCCAAAGCATTTTCTATTGCCTGGCGCCCTTTAAGGGCTTCAAGTGTGAGAGTATGAGAATTGAAATGTGAATCTTCCTGTAATGGTTTACACACATTGCTTAGTTGATATGTAACTATTCCTAATTTTGGACAAATGCAATTATTGTTCCCCAATAATTTCTGGAAATCATTTAATGTTCATAATGAGTCTCTTCTTAATGTTAATTTTTGGACTTGAACTCTCTGTTACCAGAGTTCCCAAGTTACTATAGGGGGAAATAATTTGAATTTTCTCTAGGGCTATGCATAACCCATCTTGTATCAAAGTCCATTTAATCTCTGCAAAAAGAAGGATAAGTTGTTGCTGAGAATCAACAGCAATCAATATATCATGTGTGTAATGTATTATATAGACTCAAGGGAATTTTTTCCTAACAGAATCTAAAGCCTGACAAATAAAATATTAACACAAGGTAGGACTCTTCATCCCCTGTGGCAAAACTGTCAATTGATATTGGTGCATAGGCTCCAAAAAGCTAGCAAAATGAGGTCAGTGAATTTAAAGATATGGTAGAAAAGCAGTCTTTAAGATCAGTAGCTATCATAGGCCAGTACATTAGGACTGCAGTGAGAGAAAGGAGTCCCAGCTGTTAAGCACCCATAGGATAAATACATCATCAATAGCTTTTAAATCCTGAAGCAGCCTCCAATTTCCTGATTTCTTTGGTATAACAAAAATGAGTATTCCAAGGACGAATGGAAGGCTCAGTATGTCCCACTTCCAACTGTTCTACAACTAATGCTTGTAATCAAATTAGTGTCTCCTTTGGCAGGGGCCACAATCCACCTAAACAGGTACATCAGTTTTCCATTTAATGAGAGAGTAGTCTTTGAATGGGGAAAAGCCACAATGACTCCCATTAAAAATTTCCCTCATAACCAAGACCTCAGTAGACTCCTGCATGTTTGCCTTCTATCAACAGGTAGAATTGACTTATTAGTAATCTGAATTTGCCTGTCTTTCAGCAGCACTACAAGAATAGTGTAACAAAAACAGCATGGCAGTGGCAAAACAGAACAAAACAACAAAAACAGACTGGAGGATCAGATTAGAAGATACAGAAAAAAACTCCACATATATTCAGCAACCTTGTATTGAACAAGGGAGGCAAATGTCTTCACTAGTAGAAAGATAGCCTATTTAATAAATGGTGTTGGATAAACTGACATTCCAAAGACATAGATTAAAACTAGAGCCATATCTTTCACCATGCATGAAACTAAACTCTAAATGGATTAATGATCTAACCATTAAAAGAGAAACAGTAAATCTGCTGTAAGTAGAATAGGTAGAACTCCTGAAGACACTGATGAAGGAGAGACAAATAGAGAATGAGCCAGATGCTTTAAATTTGTTTTTCTGACATTGGGTGGTCTTACCTCATAGGAATTTATGAAACCTAGCTGTTAACTGGACCATCTACTATCTTTCTACTCTTTTCAGTGCTTTTTGTATTTCTATTAACCTACTAATCAGCTTTCCATCCATGCATTTGCATCAGTTCATTTTTATAAATTGTTTAGGATAATATACAAAAACTTTAGCTCAAATACTGAGGTTCAATCAATAAAAGCCATACGCTGAGTCCCTGCCACCCCACTGCCTGCTGAGGGACACAGGAATGTCAGTGTCATGCAAGGCTGGGCCCCCTGTTTTACACCCCCAACATCCCACCACCCACTGTGGGACAAAGACCATCAATGATGCACAAAGCCCACCCTTTAGCCCACCACTTCCACACCCCCACCATCCTACCACTGCCCTCTGGGAACCCCACCTCCTGGACCAAGTATTGCTTTTGAACTTTGGTGCTCACCCCTCCTCCCAGAACATTGAGCTTCAGTGGATTAACCATGCTATGTTGATAGGAGACTCAGTACACTCTCATCCAAACAGAAGACCTCAGCAGGCTTCCATCAGTTTGGTGGGTTTTCCCCTTATGTTGGAATACAGTTTGCCATCTTCAAGGGGTGAACAGGAGCAAGCCCTATCCAGAAGTAGAACCTTGGCAAGATTGGCAAAACTGTGGGTAAATGCTTCCGCCACACAGAGAAAATCAGGTAGGCTGAAGAGGGTGCCAAGAAGGCCTCCACAACCTGGAGAGAATTGAAAGGGCTTATGAGACACCCAGTGACACACTACAGTCCCAGCCAAGACAAAAACAGCGGATATGGAGATCTGGTAACAGCAGGGACTAAGGGTTGATTTACATCAATACGCCTAGGTTTGTCAGCCTAGGAAGAATATAGCACTCACCCAACAGACCCTGCAGGAGGAATTCAGGTGACTGGCACATCTCTTCGTTGTGGCACACAGCAATTGGACAAACATCAACCACACAGTAGGACCCCTAAGATATACACTACCAATAGATGAGACTAGTGGGTTGAAAAACCAAATATTGGCCTGAAATGTGAAAATGATAAGTGAAAAAAGCAAAATCCAATCTCAAACATCTAGTCCATCAGGAACAAGGACAGAAGACATTGAAATAGAGGAATTTGAAAATCACATGCCAGATATCTCTGAAAAAAGACAACAAGTGAAATAAAAAGACAAATCCCTGAGGCTATAGAGGTAATCAAATTAGAAGTAATCTCCCATGTAAAGACAGAAGTAACAACCTTAGTAAAGGAGTTGCTAAGCACAACTAGAGAAGAAATAGATTAAAAAGTACAAGAGCATGGGAAACTGATTGAAACTTTGAATGAACAATATAAAAAACCAGCAGAATCTATGAAACAAACTCAAAGAGATATCCAAGAAACAAAAAATTCTATTGAAAGCTGGCAAAACCATTTAAATGAAGCTGAGGCTAGAATTTCTGACCTTGAGGACAGGATTGCAATTAGCGATCATGAAAGTGCAGAACTTTTAAAAATAACAAAGAAGCATGAAATGACAATCCAGCAGCTTCAAGACAATGCCAAGAGAAACCATATAGACTAATAGGCATCAGTGAAGGCATCAGGAGTCAATGCAAATGACATAGGTAAACTATTCACAGAATTAATAACAGAAAACTTTCCAAACATGGGGGAAAAATCCGATATGCACATAAATGAGGCATATAGAATGCCAAACAATCACAACCAACATAAATCTACACCCAGACATACAATTAAGATCCCAGACATACAACATAAAAACAGAATACTAAAATCTGTTAGAGGAAAGACACAACTTACCTATCAAGTAAAATTCATTAAAATCATGACAGACTTTTCAGCACAAATCCTCAAGTCAAGACAAGCTTGGAATGAGGTGTTTCAAACCCTGAAACAAAACAATTTTCAACCCAGATTAATGTACCAAGCAAAACTGTCTCTCAGATTTAATGGAGAAACAAGATACTTCCACAACAAAGAACAACTGAAGAAATTTATGTCCACCAAACCAACCCTAGAAAGGGTATTGAAAGACATACCAGATAGAGATAAAAATGACTACAATCTCCAGAACAACAACAGAAAGAAAACACCAGGCAGGGCAAGCAATTAAACAAAGGGGAAAAACAGAAATCAAATGGCTAGAACATAACACGGCAAAGTTGAGCCAGTACATATCAGTTATATACATAAATGTAAATGGCCTCAATTCACCTGTCAAAAGAAATAGGTTGATAGGATGGATCAAGAAACAGGATTCTGCAATATGCTGCATACAAGAAACACATTGGGCTCAAAAGAAACTCACACATTAAAAGTCAAAGGATGCAAAATAGTATTCCATGCAAGAGGAACCCAGAAAAAAGCAAGGGGTAACTATTCTGTTTGTAGACAATGTGAACTTCAAACCTAAAATGATTAAAAGAGATAAAGAAGGTCACTTCATACTTGTTAATGGAAAAACTCAAGAGGAAGAACAATTATAAATATATATGCACCAAACACAGGAGCACCCAACTATATAAGACAGATACTAATGGATATGAAAAACCAAATAAACAAGAACACAATTATAACAGGGGACCTTAATACCCCACTGTCACAAAGAGATAGATCAAGTAGACAAAAAGTCAGCAAAGAAATCATAGAACTGAATCATACCTGTGAGCAATTGGACTTAGTAGTTGTTTACAGAGTATTCCACCCAAGCACAACAAAATATACATCCTTGTCAGTTACACATGGGACATTCTCCAAAAGAGACCATATAATAAAACATAAAACATTCTTAAGTAAATGCAAAGGGATTGAAATTATCCCATGCATAATATCTGACCATAATGCACTGAAATTGGAAACTAATGGCAAGAGAAATTGCAAAACTTGCATAAACATGTGGAAATTAAATAACAACTTTTGAACAACCAGTGGGCTACAGATGAAATTAAAGAAGAAATAAAATAATACAACTCAATGAAAATACAGAAAAAAAATACCATTATATATGGGATGCACTGAAAGTAGTCGTAAAGGGAAATATATAGCAATAAATTGTCATGTCAAGAAAAGACAATGAGCACAATAAACAACCTAAGCTACATCTCAACCTTCTAGAAAAAGAAAGAAAAAACCCAAATTCATGCAATAAGGACTGAAAAGATGGAAATTATTACACATGTCATAGAAATTCAAAATATGAATACCTGAGAGACTTAAAATCTCAACTCACATAACAGTGGAAAACACAGAGGAAATGGACAGATTTCCATATGAACTACCAAAGCTCAATAAAGAAGATACAGCAATTTTGAACAACCCAATATCAGGTACTGAAATTGAAAACGTGATTAAAACCTTACCAACAAAAAAGTCCGTATTCGTGACTGAATTTTACAAGAAATTTAGAGATGATTTGATGAAAATACTCCTTAAAGAATTCAATGAAATTGAAAGAAAAGCAATCCTCTCTAAATCATTCCTGGATGCAAGTATAATTCTCATACTAAAACCAGAGAATGACCCAACCAAAAAGGAGAACTATAGGTCAATCTCACTAATTAACATTGATGCCAAGATTCTCAGTAAAATATTGGCAAATAGAATGTAACAAATCATCAAGAAGATTATACATCACAACCAAGTGGGATTCATTCCAGGAATGCATAGATGGTTTAACATATGCAATTTAATAAATGTAATACACCACATCCACAGAGCCAAAAATAAAAACCATATAGTCATCTCAATAGATGCAGAAAAAGCATTTGATAAAGTTCAACACTTGTTCATTATAAAAACCCTTCAGAAACTCAGAATACACAATATCATAAAGCCATCTGTGACAAGCCAACAGCCAATATTATACTAAATGGACAAAAACTGAATGAAAGTTTTCACTCTATAATCAGGAATAAGACAAGTATGTGCACTATCACCACTCTGATTCAACGTAGTTCTGGAAATATTAGCCAGAGCAATCAGACAAGACAGAGAAATAAAAGGAATAAAGATAGGAAAGGAAGAAGTTAAAGTATCACTATTTGCAGTTGACATGATACTCTATATAGAAGACTCAAAAAACTCCATTAAAAGACTAATACAGGCAATAAACAAATTCAGCAATGTAGCTGGATACAAAGTCAATGCTGAAAAATCAATACCATTCCTGTACACAAACAAGAAACTCACTGAGAGAGAAATTATGGAAATATCACCCTTTACAATAACATCTAAAAAAAAATACTTAGGAATTAACCTAACTAAACATGTGAAAAAAAACCTATATGCTGAAAATTATACTATGCTAAAAAAGGAGATTGAAGAGAATATTAGAAAATGGAAGGATATTTGCTCTTGGCTAGAAAGAACCAACATTGCAAAAATGGACATACCCCCAAAACTGTTGTACAGATTTAATGCAATCTGAATCAAAATACTATGCCTTGCAGATTTAGACAAAACACTCCAAACTTCATTTAGAAACAGAAGAATCCTAGAATAGCAAAAGCAATTCTGAGCGACAAAGGCAAGGCAGGACACATCTCAATTCCTGACTTGAAACTATACTACAAAATGACTGTGATAAAATCACCATGGTATTGGCAAAGAAATAGATCTGAGGAAAAATGGAACAGATTAGAAGATGCAAACCCAACTATAAAGACACTAAGCCATCTTATATTGGACAAAGGCTTCCAGTGAACATGGCTAAACATGTTCACTGGAAGAAAGATAGCCTCTTTAATAAATGGTGTTGTAAAAATTGGCTCTCCACATTCTGAAGACTGAAATAGACCCATGCCTATCACCATGCACAAAACTAAAATCAAAATATATCAAAGATCTAAATATTAAAACAGAAACACTAAATCTACTGTAAGACAAGGTAGGTAGAAGTCTTGGTGACATAGGCAGAAAATTCATGAACAAAATGCAAACTGCAAGGGAAACACTTCAAAGAATCAACAACTGAGACTTCATCTTATTAAAATGTTTCTGTACTTCAATCGAAATCACCAACAGAGTGAAAAGGAAACCAACAAAATAGGAAATAATTTTAGCCAGAAACCACTCAAACAGAGCACTTATATCTAAAACATATAAAGAATTAAAAAACAGCAGACCCCCATATTCAAAGTCCCTCTCCAAAAATGGGCATCTGAGATAACACCCATTTCTCAGATGAAGGCATACAAATGGCAAATAAACACATGAAGAAATGTTCATCATCACTGGTCATTCAAGAAATGCAAATTAAAACAGCATTGTGATTTCATCTCACTCCAGAAAGAATGGCTGCCTTCAAGAAATCAACTGATAACAAATGTTGGCAAGAATGCATGGGGCGGGGTGGGGGGGACACACTTCTCCACTGTTCGTGGGAGTGTAGACTGGTTCAGCCACTATGGAAATCAGTACAGAGATTCCTCAGAAGACTAGGATTGAAAGTTCTATTCAATCCAGCTATTCTCTTCCTGGGTATTTTCCTGAAAAACTGAAGAAGTCATGAAACAGAGATATATGTGCACATGTTTATCGCAGCACAATTTGTAATAGTTAAATCTTGGAAACAACCAAACTGCCCATCAAAAACAGAATGGATGAAAAATATGTGGTATTTTTATACAATAGAACTTTACTCAGCTATAAAAAAGGATAATCTTGAGGCCTTTATAGATAAATGGAGGCAACTGGAGACTATCCTCATAAGTGAAATAAATAAGAATTGTATTTATAAGTATCACAATGTCTCTCTGATGTAAAAAGTAATAAAAACTGTAGAAGTAATAATATCCAAAATGTGTAATAGCTCTTGTAAAAGAGAAAGGGAAGGAAAATTCTCTAAATGATATAACTGCATGTATGTTTAATTGTCTAAGATAGGTAACCGTATTACTAAGTTTTTGTTGGATCATTGAACAGAACGGTTTGCATTCTCATTGTTTGATTGTCCACTTTCTATGCCATAATTTTGTGACTTGAACAACTGTTTCTAAGATGACAATATGTAATTTATTAGCTAGTGATTTTTAGTGTTAATTTTATTTGAAATTTTCTATTATTTCTACCCTTTTTTCTGTTTTGCTTTTTTCTTTAAAAAAATATATATATGCTTAATGATGATATAACTAAACAGATAATGCTTCTAATAAATAAATGATCCCAGTGCACTTACTAATCAAAACCTAGCTGAGCTAAGCAAAGTGATACAAAACAGGAATGATCAGTTGAGCAAATAATTAAAGTTCATGAAAATGTAGCAACCAGAAATCCAGGAGATAAATGGTTCCATTTAAAGTGTGGGCAGCAGAAGTGATCAATGTGAGCATGGAATGTCGAAAATAGAAGATGCGAATGATTCAGGTAATCCTATACTTAGAAATAGCTTAAAAACCACAAAAGAACATGGAAAATGGACCTCATAGCTGCTAAATGAAGCAAAGATTAATTAGATTTAGTGAAAAATCAGAAGATAGCACAAATTGTAGAAAAAAGCTTATTTACAGAAATAACAGCAGACAAATGATGTGCAGAATTTTATAAAATTACATTCCATTTAATCTAAGTATTCTCCTTCTAGGTGTCTTTCAAAAGAGTTAAAGAATCATATTACAGGGATATATGAATTCTCATGTTCATAGCAGCACAAAGTGTAGTAACTAAATCTTAGAAGCAGCCTATATGTCCATCCACAGATCAGTGGATAAAGAAAACATGATGTTTATACACCATGGAGTACTACTCTGCAATAAAGATAAACTTAAGCCAGTTATATGAAAATTGATGCATCTTGAGACCATAATAGTGTTAAATAAATCAGGCACAAAAGCTAAAATGGCATATGGTTTCTCTTATATGAGAAACCGAAAGTATGAATAAATATAAATCAAAATAAAAGATAGGTAATAAAAAACAGGGAGATAGATGTTTTGCAAATGAAAAAGGCCTAAAAGATAGCAGCAGGGGTTAAGGAGGGGAAGGGGGAAAAATCAAAAGAATTAAGATGGTTTATGTACATGTATCAATCCCCTGAGATGAATGTAATCATCACGTACTACAAATATGTACAAATAAAAAATAAAGTTGATGCATAAAAATTATACATATATATAATTACCCAGTTAATATGTTCCTTAACTATTTTTTATTTTAAAGAGATTAAAAGAAAGCAAAATAATAAAAACAAAATTTCAAAAGAAGTTGATGGGAAATTAACAATAGTCACTATATTTCATATTGTTATCTTCAAAATGGTTGCCCAGATTACAAGATGCAGGCATGCAAAACAGATCAAACAATATAAGCAATCACGGTTTCCTTCCCTGTACTCACAGGATCAATTAACACAATTCAAAACAGTTCTATTACCCCTTTGTAATCTCACTTTTGCATCCCTGTCCAGAATACCAAATGTTAACACTTGATTTTTTTTGTTCCATGCCCTTGTTTTAGCAAAATAATAAGATACAGTGATATTTAAAATTTTATTATCTTAGCTTTTTTAAAAGATTGGATCAAACTATGTATCTACTATAGTTTTCTCAGTTAGGGAATACAAAATGAAACAAAGCCTTAGGATAATTGAATGAGGAACATAAAAATATTAATATCTCAGTAAATTCATTACAAGAGCTCTCACTGGCTTCTATCTAGGGAATAAGCACTCTCTCCACAATATATTATTTGCTAGAAATGTTTGCAAATTGAAATCGGAGCTGCCATTTGTGACAGTGGAAAGCAGAGGGATTAAAAGCATGTAAACTGGGACTGAATCATGAAAACCAAGGTGGTGGTGGCTGGCAAATGTGAGAGGCAAAGGCCTATTACTATGACTTCATAAGGAAAATAGCAAAAAGCATTTTAGAACTGTAAACATAGGTATGATCACATTTTTGTAAAATTTTATTCTCACATTTGTGTACATGCATACATACATTAAAAATATTTCAAAAGATGACCAAAAAATTCATTCCACAAATATTTTCTGTATCTCATTTTGTTCTAGATGGTAATAACAGTAGTATAGGATATATCCAGCATGGAGGCATATGCCTTCTATGCTGAAGCAGAGAGATCACAAATCCAAGCCTAACCTAGGAAATTTAGTGACTTACCAAGACCTGGTCTCAAAAATAAAATAAATGAGATGGCAATTTAACTCAGTGCAAAGAACTTGGGTTCGATCCCCAGTTCCACACACACAAAAAAAATATCATCGTGTTCATGTGACTAAATCTTATAAGAACAAAGAAACAAAAAACAAAGAAATTAAATATGGTGATACCTTGGTTCATTAATGCTTCTAATTTGTAAACAAAAGCATTTGACAAAATTTTGCTCACAAAGTCCACACTGGGTAACAAACTGGAACACGGCTATCTTTCTAACACAAACACAAATGCAGCCATCCTTCCCAAAATCCTAAGACTGATTAAGTTCACAAATCAAGGTACCACTGTATACACTTCTTCAGATACTAATAGATGATTTGGTAAAAAATAAAGCCATGTATACTACACTGTCTTTGCCAACATTTTGAATAAGACCAGTAACTACACTCCCCAGAATTCCTTTTCCTATACAGTCTCAAGGTAGAGTTTACCAAAATAAAATTTGTGTTTTGGAAACAGAAATGAACCAGTGGCCAGGGCTTTCTGAAGGTCACTGCTATTGGTCAGAATGACAATCAGGTGTACGTAGGAGGGTGGTATTCAGCTTCCAATCCACCTTCCCACTGTTTGCCCCACTGACAAATCACACCCACAAGCCAACCCCCTGGCACTTGACAATAGTCCTCCCAGTAGTATGGCACTACATTTCCCTGCCTCCCCACCCTCTTGGGTGACAATTTTACACCACTGTCAGTTTCCTAAATTCTAAATCTGCTTCTCTACTCCTTTGTTTCCTATTTGCTGAGACAGAACTTTCATGTGGTCCATCTAATATATTGACTGACAAAAGATTGCCTGTATCCCTGTGCTCTACCTTTCCTGCCTTCCTACTGGCTGAAGCTCATAAATTTTCATTTTCTTTTCTGACAACACAGGAAGGCTGCATTTTCCAGTCTTTCTTATCATTGAATTAGGACATTAATAATGACTAAAGTAATGTGGGAGAAATTAAAGAATCCCTTTCTACACCCAGCCCATAAATCTCCTGTGAGATTCTTGATTGCACTTTCATGGCTGGAAGTAAAGTATTCTAGATGAGAAAAGCCAAGCCACAATAGAAGTCTTAGTTCTAGGATAACTAGTTGGAGGGGAGCTGCCCAAAGGAGCTGTCAGATCTCCTGCAGACTGTGATATGAGCAAAAAAATAGGCCACTGATTATTTTACATCAGCTAATAAGCATTACTTTGGCTACTAAAGCACCTACCTCTCTAGCAGAACTATTCATAAGCTTATCGTGTCCCCCTGCAAACCAGTTCCATGTGTGGGTTGCTGCCACTGGAGAGACAGCCAGATCCCAATCCCTTCTGGCACATGGGCTGGGAGACAAGAAAAGCCAAACCCACTCCTACCCTTGCGAGCAACTGGCTGATCTGGAGAAACACAGACTGTGATGATAACTATTCAGGTGAAATGTAATTTGATGCTTGTGGTGTTTGGTGTTTCACTGACTGTACGTACAGGTCTAGGGCCAGTGGTCTGATCATCTATTCAGAGGATAACAGTACTCAGTATGGCATCTATGGGGGATCTCCTTCTGAAGGTGGTGGCCACTATTGATACCCTATTATCTTATTTTGAAGTCCTGTATCATTTTCATTGTTTTTTGTTGAGTTAGGTTTTGTTTTGTTTGATTTTGTTATATCCGATGGCATGGGCAGCTATTTCACTGATAACAAGACATATTATGGGAGCCATTTTGGATTTATTGTTGTCTTGTTTTGAAATCCTTTATTGCATTCATTGCTTTGTTTTTGTTGGTTTTATTCTGTTTTGTTTCATTTTTGCTATGTCTGAAGGTATCTGCAGCTATTTTTGAGAACAAGAAGCTGCATTATGGTAACCATTGTTGATTCATTTTGTTTTGAAGTCCTGTGTCAC
>PVJX010032495.1:0-20368 GCA_004027295.1 Dolichotis patagonum
GTGTACAATGTAAGAGTTTTCTGGCACAATAGAGAAGCAGAATATAAGAAAAAGTGAAAATAGTCTTTTAATTTAAAGGATGTGGAGAGGAGCCCACAACCAATAAGGGTTTGGCTTTCTCCTCTGACCACATACAGGGGTAGTGGGGGCTTATATATGACCTTTGACCATATGTGGCTCTTCAGGTGGGCATTTATGACTTGCAAGGAGCTGATTGGAATTTTTTTCACATACACACGCACACATACACACACACACACACACGGGGAAAGGAAGGAGGAAGTTGTAACTGGGGGAGAAGGAGGAAGTGGTCGTCAGGGTAAGTGTTCCTGATTTGGCCTTCCACTATGTTAGACCACTACTATAATGTCCTATAATTTATTCGAGGGCAAAACTCTTTCATGCAGCACAGCCTTTAAGAGCTCCCTTGCACAATTTTGGAAAAAGATAAAGGAAGACAATAAGATCTTTTTAGGTTCTCCACTCAGAATATGACATTATGGCTGCTTTTGTAGTAGCCCTCTAATTTTCTTGTTATTTGATAATGTTAATTAATCAGCTCCAATTTTCCTGAGGTTTAAATCAACCTCAATTTTCAGGCCCAAGAGACATCCCCATGTTCTCTCATGATCAGTTGTCCCTCAATCCCAAGACTGCACCATGCTGACCGTCCCATTGCTGCTTTAGTGAGAGGCACTCTTGATCCTGGCATACTGCAGCTTCCAAGCACTGGATAGAAAAACGTGTTTACATTTTCATGGTGTTGATAAAAGGGGAATGAAACTCCCAACCTACTATATGTCTGGTATGAGTTCGCATTCTCTAAAATCAAAGAATGTATTTTAGGAACAACAGAGGTTAAGAACAGAATATATTTATTGAGAAAAAGAAAGCTTCTGTCTGAGAGAGAAAGAGAGGGTCCCGAGTGGGTTGCCAATGACTGTCTTTTCAAGGGACTTTTATAGAGTAAAATCATGACGTGAAACAGGTCCAACATGCGTAAAATTGGGAACTCACAAGGCAGATGGGCATGAGGTGGGACAGAACTATGGTCAACCAATAAGATTGTTTAAATAAAATTGACCAAATC
This sequence comes from Dolichotis patagonum, assembly GCA_004027295.1. Lineage (NCBI taxonomy): Eukaryota > Metazoa > Chordata > Mammalia > Rodentia > Caviidae > Dolichotis > Dolichotis patagonum. The sequence continues at coordinate 1,091 of PVJX010032495.1, forward strand.
AGGAACAAATGGGGAAGTGAGTCACATAGCCAGTTGGCCATGCTTATAGAGCAGTGACTCTTCCTGTAGGGGTTGGGTTGACAACTCCTGGTTTCCTCAAGGCGACCCATACCTCTCTAGAATATCAATCCATGATGTTTGTACTTAGGGTGTGGGTACATTTGTTTTGCCCTTTGTCTTGAGATCTGGCCCATTGCAGGAGGTGTCTGTCTCCTTCAGCGTCACCAGGCATCTAGTCTTCTGTGCTGACTCCCTAGAGGGCCTGGCCCTGTCTTCTGTCTTCTTCCTTTTCATACTGTCAAAACAAGCATTTGTTTAGCAAAACAAGCATTCATGTCTTGTACTCTTTTTGTTTAGCTGTTTATTCTTCTTTAAGATTGCTAAACATGATAATAGCAAAATCCGTTTATTTAATTAAATTCACTTTGAGCTTGTTAAATATTTTTTGCACTTACTTATGTTTTTTCCTTTATCTCCTCAAACATTTTGACCATTTGGTTTTTGAGTTATCTATAGCTTCTTGTATCTTCATGTCTGTGAAATCAGATTTGGGGAAACTAGGGGTTTTGGGGGCATCTTGTTGCCTTACTTTCTCATGTTTCTTTTGCTTTTGCACTGTGGGCTTATAGTCAGTTAGAGTGGGGAAACTGTTACTACTATATAGATCTCTTTAGTTGGGTTCTGCCTACTGTGATGAGTCCTTGAGTTTAGTTGTGTTTTGGTATTTATATTCTTTTGCAACCTATTCAGCACAGTATTTGAGGGTCTTCTTTGTGTGCAACCTTCTTCCAGAGCCTGGATCCCCAGAACCTCTCAGAGAGGTGAGAATGCATTACAGTAAGGTTGATGCAAAGACAAGCCAGTAATGGTGCACAGTAAAAGCCAATTCAAAACAACAACTGTGACAACATTAAAAATAGAAAAGAAACTAACAATAATAATAGAATCAAAGGCAAACCAGTTTGTAGAGGATCGGCCTATAAGCTTGTATCAACAAAGATGAAAAAAGACACAAAATTAGGTTAAAATGTGTGTGGAAGGTCCAGGGGTTCTTGTCTCCCTTCAACACAGAGCCCAAGAGCCTGGTGCACCTTGACTTTACTCACTCAGACATGGACACAAGCAATGAGTGAAGCAGGATTCATATGTCTTCCACCATTCATGGTACATATTCATTCATGGTACATATGCAAGGAGACGAAAGACTCTTAACTGTATTAACTTTCCCTGCAGAGTGTCAGCATCCACTCACATCGCCTTTCTGCCTAGTGCTCATAGAAGAGTCAATTAGGTCTTAATCTACCTGTCTGGCCTCTCCTACCATTTATTGACATATCGCAAGAACCAATAATAGCTACAACTACACCATCCTTAATAACAGGAGAGATCTGTAGTAATAATGTAGACACAAAGACAAATCAAATATTGACATGCAGTAAATATCTGTTAAAAGCAGCAACTATGCCATTGTTAACAATAGAAAAAAATTCAGAAATAATAGTGTAGTGTCAGCTAAACAGCTACACATTAATAAAGCTTAATAGTAATCATAAAAATAGATGGGGTAGAAGAAGGGGGGAAATGGAAGAAGTAAAATTTGAAAAAGAAAAGGAAGATGAAAAAGAGTAGAGAATAGTCAGATAAAAATTCAGTAAAAGAATAAAAGACATTAATTGTATTAGGTCAAAGTAACATGAAAAGATAAATAAGAAAAAGATAAAAAGAGTAAAAACAGAGAATAGACAGGAAAACCCCAAAACAACCTAAAAAAACAAGAAAAAGAGAAGTCCAAAAAGATTTCTCCGTGTGTTTGGGTAAGCAGTTTCTTTTGGGGGGCTGAGGTACTGGAGCCTACCTGATATGGGTGGGGGATTGTGAGTCACACTAGGTCCTACTTTGTTTCCATGCCTACTTCTGCCTCTGTGAAAGAGGAGTCCTGCCCTATCTTTCCCACTGGGTGTCATCAGCCAATGGTGTGTCTGCCTCAGGACTTCAGTCACCCTGTGGCTCTTATCTCTGAGCAGCTCTATGGCTTGTGGGCTCACAAGGTGCCTTTCTGCTTAGAATGCTCCTTTATCCATCCTCTGCAGGATATGGCTACTTGCAATCTGAGGCTTATCCCTGATCACACTGGAAGATGGGGACAGTAAATAGACCACTGACGTTGTGCTGCAAGTAGGCAGCAAGGTGACCAAGCAGTCACACAAATATAAAGTATTCATTTTCAGACCTAGTCACTCAGAAAAATCAAATGACCAGCCTGGTTTCTTACCACAAAGTATGGGACTCTCTTATCCTTCACAGCCTGAGATCATCACTACTTCCACTTCTCAGGGGATCTGCGACTAGCCTGCTCCTTCTCTGTGACTGTCTTCTGTGGCCATCTCCCTCCCAGTCAATGTGGGAGGGTGACCCCAGAGGCCCTAGGATGTGGTTGTTATGTGATTTCTGATTCCAGGGCAGCTCAAGTTTAAAGGATAAACTCCTTCCCCAAGTGGCTTCTGATTACATCACTGTCAAGCAGGGAAGATCGTGCATGAACTTCTTCAGTTCTTTCTGTCATATGGGAGTCACTGTTACAGTAAAACCGTACACTGCATTTACAGTTTAAAGTAAAATGCGATTTGGGGTTGGAGCTGATGTCCCTGTTTCTCCCTGGGGCTGCAGGGCTGTCCTGCTTACTTTGTGTTTATAGAGCTAGGCCCTGCTCCCTGGAAGCTAGTGCTCTGGAAGCCTCACTGTTTTCTTGGTGTTGTATTCCGTTTCTCGGTGTTTTACAGTTTTCTTGTGGGCTCTTTCCTAATTCCTGGGGCTCTATTTTTTTCTCACTAATTTGGAGTTTTCTAAGTGTCTCAATTCTACGTCACCAAGTAATTGTATTTTAATGTTAGTCTTTACTCCAATTCTCATCCCTCTATTCTTTAACTTTTCTAATTCTTAGGTTATGTTTTAGAGCTACTCATGAGCTGTTGAATTAACCTTTCAAGATTTCTTGTGAGTGATCTTACTTTTCTGAATCAGTAATCTACTAAATTAATTTTTGTCTTCCAGTTCTGAAATTCCATCTTATGATTGCTTATGTCTACCAGAATGGCTTTAAATAGTGTTTTTCATTTCCATAATTTCTGTTTAACTCATTTGCATAACTTTTAATTCTTTACTAAAATGGTCACGTACAGCCTATGTTGTGTTCTTTAATTGAATCAGCTGCTCATGTCTTCTTTAAACTCTGTGAACATCCTATTGAATAAGTTCTTTTTCTAATTATTTGCATCCTCTTTGAGCTCTTTGAAAATTTTGTGTATTTTCTTATTTTTGATCTCATCAACATTTTAAGCCTTTCATTTTTGAGTTCTTTGCCTGAACCATACTTCATTCCCATGTCAAGGAGATCAGCTTTTGGAGAGTCACAAATTTTTTGAGGCATCTTACTGTCTTGTTTTCTCATGATTCTTGTGCTTTTCTGTTCAATGTTGTAATAAAATGGATTGGAAAACACTGACACTAAGTGGAGACTCCTAGTATCCAACTGCAAGGAGAGAACAGCTGGCAGCAATACCAACACCCAAAGAACTAATCACATATTAATATGTAGTTCAGAGCTTGTTCAGCAAGATTTACCTTATCCAGTAACCTAGGAATACAGAAGATTAATATGGTAGAGAAAGGCCAAAGAAATTGACAATGAAAGAAAAAGGAATTTAAAAAGTAGCTAAGGAAGGGGATCAAGAAATGGGTGAAGAGAGGGAACAAAAAGGGAATTAAGACGTGTTATGTACAGGTACGAACTCCCCACAAAGAATGGCAATACTGTGTACTACACAAAATCCTAGTAACCTAAAACAAAACTAACAGTAGATCAAAGCAGAAAAATTGAGAACACAAGGACTAAAAACAAGCAAAAGCAGGCAAAAGAAAAGAGAGAAGTATTTGAGGATATTATTTTGTATCCACAAAGCAGGGTTGAGGTGAGGGACTTGAGGGAACACGTGTGGGGGTGGAGGTACAACCACACCCCGCTTCTTACCCAAGAGATGTGAACCTTCCAAGCTGGCCTGTTCGTGAGAGCTGAGCTGAACGCAGCGCTGCCTCTCACCCTACCCGCCCCTCATCGCTGGATTATTTCTGATGGGCTTCTCTTTCAAATTGGCCCCTACGATCGAGTCTTTGCTCCAATTATTACCTGATTACCCGTGGACCTTGGTGAGCAGCTCCTGAGCAGGTCGTGAGCCTGCAGCCCACCAAGGTGGTCAGTGCCTAATTTATTCTTTCCAGAACTTTTTTATTGAAAGCAAGTGAGTACTGAAGAGGATACTCAAGGACAAAGGCAGTCTTAGGCTCATGGAAGACACAATGTCATAACTTATCAGATTGTACCATACACTTATTTGGTGGCATGGTTTTTAAAAAAATAGACTATAGTAGAATAAAAATTATTAGATTTCATTGCACGTAGCAAGGGTAAACACGCATTTTACTGAACACGCATGGAACTATGATATTAATTGTACTGTATTTCTTATTGTAGCTTGTTCTCAAAGTAGAAAAACTCTTAACAGAAAGATAAAACTATCTTCACAATAATTATTAATGATGCTTTGCTGTATTCTAGGCAACAGCATAAGTAAATTTACCAGCATTACTATTATTCTTTGGGCTGTGCTGGAGATGGAACCTAAGGCCTTGGACATGCTGTTAGAGAGAGAGAAATTCTATAAACATGATGTGGCTGAGATCAGTGTGTGTTCTGAATTTGAAATAGCTGCTGACTGAAGTATCATTTATTCACTGTTTCCTTTAGAAACATGATGGTAAATGTTTAGCAAGTCAGTATAATTGCTGAATACTGTCATAATTTTTAAAATAAATGATTAACTGCTTTCAAAATAGCAGTTTTCAACAGGGCAGAATTTTAGCCCATGGGAACTTTTGCCAATTCCCGTGGATATGCTTAGTTATCATAATTTGGGGGAAGGCTATGCTAAGGGTCTTTGGAAGGATGCTGCTAAATATGCTACAACAATGTAGCATTTCCGCAGAGAATTTCCATGCCAAAATGCCAAGAGCACCAAAGTTATGCAATCTTTCTTGAGAGTGACACAAATTTGTTATCAGTGAATCAAAGAAATATATTTCTTTACAATAGTTGAGAGATTTAAAAATTCACACTTCTGAACAAACATGGACTCCATAACATTGTTTGCAGAATACTCTGATCACCAACTTTATTAGATTTAAAGTGATATATCTATATTTTCTTACATGTGGCCTAAAATTAAATGCTGCATACACAAACCAGCTTATAAATATGTGTTTCACAACTGTAATATCATTTCTTGAATCTTAGCACCAAAAGGCAGAATTAAATCTCCCCACCACAACACACAGTAATTTGCACGCTCATGTTTATATAAAGAAGCAGCTGTGTCCTGAAGTGAGGTCAGAGAACTGGCAGCCAGCTGCCTGAGTGAATCATTTGAAAGTACAACCGTAAGCAGTTCCTCATTTAACACCATTGCAATAGCTCTTTCTGAAAACTTCATAGATCCAATGACTTATAATGTAGGCAACCATAAAGACACTTTCTAAGAAAAAGACACGTGTAATTGGCTCCTGGGCTCAGGATCACTAGGGATGAAAATATCTGTGGCTTCAACAAGTCATTTATGTTTCCTGGCTTCAGTTTTTTAACCACAACATAAGTATATGACTTGTGCAATCCTCTCTAAACTTTAAAACTTTTTCAAGGCTAAATTATGGGTAAACTTTTTGTGAGTAAGTTATGAACCTCATCTGGATTACTTCAGCACTACTCTTTCTTTTTAACAGGACCTGAGGGAAATGATAAAGCAGTTCCATTGTCCAATGGTTTGATGTTTATTTGTGCTACATGAGTGAGTAATAGCCTGCAAGGCCTGGTGTTTCACAGGCACTGCCAAGCAGAGAGAGCCATGTCTCTGTGAAGCCTTTCTTTAGTCGCAGTGTGGAATACAGACAGCTAACTCTCTTAACGATTTCAGCAGACACTTAATTTAGGAAGTATGTTTTCTTTTTCAGACCACTTTGTTCCTGCATTCTATGTGGTAAGTACCCAAAATTTTATATTTATTTTTAAATACAATTTCTTAACACACTAAGTTCTAGGATTGCAATAGGCTCTGATAGGGATTAGTTGGTGGCAGAAATTTAAGGGATAAACTTTTCCTTTTTATGTGGAAAAACAGTGTTCTTTGACTCTTTCATTACTAGTAAATTTTCAGTTATTTCCAGCCATTTAACTTTACAATAACAGTGGTCAAAATTTCTGTCTAGTGATCAAGATATGTCAGTGCGTCTTGAAAATATTGTACCCTTGTCTTGGACCCATAAAAGTTACCAGCACCTTCCCTCAAATCTTCTTAACAGAAATACATTTGATTAAACAATAATTGTGTTGATAACTATGTTTTCTCTGAATAGATCTATAGGATAGTGTGTGTGTGTGTGTGTGTGTGTATGTGTTAAAACAATCACAAAAATATTTAGAGGTTTCTTCTACCAGATTTTGTTTCCTACATATAAATTTCCTCTATAAAAATGCTTTACAAGTAGCAAATTTATTTCTTGTGATAGAAAAATATTTGAAAAACATGGATGTATAAGGAAAATGAAAGAAATGCATTTCTGAGTTCTAGAGAAATTACAGAGAATTATTGAGTTTCCTGAACTCTCTGAAAGTTCAAAATGCTTCTCACTGACACCCATGGCAAAGGCACCATAAGAATTTCATAGACTATCTTCAGGTATTTGTACTGCATCTCGATTATCCTTCAATTTACTTTATTTGTTTATTTATTTATTTAGGTACTGGGGATTGAACTCACGACCTAGTGCTTGCCAGGCAGGTGCTTATGCCGCTGAGCTAATCCCCGGCTCTACTTCATTTAAAGAGCTGAATATTCCAGCTGTAGCTTCCAAGCTGGAATAAGCTGACCCATTATCTTACAAATAAAAAAAATCTCATAAATTAGCTATGGACTGCTGCTTAACCAGTGAGACTCTAAAATAAATCACAGAATGTGTTTCCTGTTGCCAGGTTGTCCCTTAATCTCACTCTGTTGTTCCATGTGCACTGAGTGTGTGGATTTCATACGTGTATGACCTGCATACAGCTCTTTAACTTTTGTGATGAGTTAGAGGCCTGTTTTTGCAGCAATCCAGTGTCGGTAATGCATCACATCTGTGTAGACTCCAGGTTTGTTCTTTTGGCCACAGTTGTCTCCCCAGCTCACAATTCCGATGAGATACCAGGTATCTGTACTGTCTCTTATAACTAGCGGTCCCCCAGAATCGCCCTGATAATGAATAAGAGAAAGGAAAAACAGAGGAGAATCAACAGAAAATAAGATACAATGGATGCTTTAACAAGCAACATTCCTTACAATATGAGAAATATAGAAACACACATGATCATTAAAAGCGCAATACCGGGCATTAAAATGATATTGGGCTACCTGAGGTGAAGTCGGATGGTTATATTGCCATAAGCATTCTGAGACTTATAACCTACATTGCTTTATCAGTGTTTGTCAGACTTCACTGTGAGCAGAAATCCCTGTGTGGTTTCTTAAAGGCAGATCTGGAATGCTCACATCTACAGTTCTAATGGGTACAGGATATGACCCAGGACCTACATGTTAACAAGTACCCCAAATGATTGAATTTAAGTAGATTACAGCTCACGTGGCATTGCTGTTTCCTTTCCTTCTCCCCACTGATTCTCAGTTCCTCTTAATGGCATAATTACTCATGCAGGAAACATTCAGTGAGCAAGGAGATTTCGAGGGCCTCCTCAGCTGGTGGAAGACTCGGCACAAAAGTGCTAAGCTGCTATATCAAGCAGAAAGCCATGAGCGCCAGACAAGGGCTCAGCTAAGGGCACAGCTGGTCAGAGGGAGTGAACACGGCAGGGATGCTGAGGAGCACACACATGCGCAGAAGGGGGAAGCTCCTTTAATAAGAAACTAGGAAATTATGAGTAATATAAAAACAAAATATTTAAATATGTAATTAAAAACCTAATGAAAATAATACAGTGACATAAAATATGTGACTATAAGATGCACATAGGTAGGGGATGGGCGGCATCATTCATGGGGTGCGCTATTGAATGTGGGGCATCGACCACATTTGGCTAGTGTGTCAGGCAGGGTGTCTCCCTCTGCACGTGGCTGACACTGACTCCAGCTTCCTGCCACACTTCCTTGAGTGGACCCCCTGCTCCAGTTAGTTAAGCCAGAAGTTCAATTCATTTTCATCTTAATTTTTTTAGCCAGAGATTTAAACGTCATGCCTCACTAGCCCAGCTTTCTCCAGGTACATGGAAGCCATACTGCCACCTCTGATTTTACCTACAATCTACTTCTGCTCCAAGCCACCTTTTCATCTGAATGACCTCATTTCATGGGGATTAGCAGTACATGCTATTCGATCTATCACTACTATCTCCAGATTTCTTTTTTCACTCTGACAAAAATGATTTTCATAAGGTTCAAATTTGATCAAACCACTCCTTTAGTTTAACAAATGTCTAATAAGACAAAAACTAGTTTAGTGTACATATTAACTAATTCAATATAGATAGCGTGATTGAAACCATTTAATGGTTTTCCATCACTCTTAGAAAGAAGCGGAAATGGTTAAGCTAACTGGCAAGGCTGTGCCAGCCCATCCTCACACCAGCCTCCCGGCCAGCCCTGGACCACGGGGCCCAGAGTTCTGTGTCCACCAATGGTCCTCTCCTGACTTATCATCACTCCCAAACTTCCCGGTGAGCTCCCGCTCGTCTGTTGAGTGCTTGTTCAACTGCAGGCACTTTTCAGCTTTATTCCTGTTAGTCATATTATTTCTCACAATCATATTTATTTCTCATGATCTTTTTCTTTCAAGCACTCTTTCTTAAGCATCTCTCATGTTGCCCATGATTTATCTCCAGCGCTGGCATGGCTCAAAGCACAAAGTGCAACTCCTTAGGCTTTTTGAATAAATAAAAGAGGAGACTTAAAGGAATGGACAAAACAATGACCATGGAAGATTATAGGTTAATTTTCCTCTGTGTTATTTCCTAAATACAAGTCCTCTAGAGAAAAAAATGCTCAAAATGCATCTACTATTTTCTGGAATGCTTTCAAATACCATTTTAAGCAAGCTCTCCAATCACTGCTTGAATGGTGGCTACAACTAGCAGTCTTTCACTTCATCAGCTTTGGACTGAACTAGAAACTACCATAATCACAAATCTACCATAAGTATGAAAACCTTCCATTTCTGGTTTTCCTATCTGCAATTCTGTTGCATTGTCATTTGAATTTATGTCTTGTCTGGATGGACTTCTGGTAGAAGTCTTGTATGTAGGAGAAGGGATTTGTTGAGTTCTACATCAATATTTGGTAAATGTGAGGATGACCTTGGTATATGGATTTATTTCTCATCAGCAGACTAAGGCTTCCTCCCTGGGTACTTGCTGGCAATTCTATGTTCCTGTTTTTGATCCTTGTGCCTGGGTCATTGCCCTGATAAATCTCCTATTTTCCTGTGACAAGAGCTTTGTTTTATCGCTCATTTCCACAGGCAAGCCGGAACCTTAATTCTACTCTTTAACCCAGTGATAACTCTGTATGTTCTCCAATCCTTGCTGAGGGTATCCAGAACCTTGCTGTTAGAATTCTCATAGCCTATCTCCTCCAAGGCTCCCAGTGACAACGTTCTTGGTTTCTTGCTGAAGACCTGGAATTCTAGCCACTTCTCTTTACATTCTTTACATACATGGTAGTGAGCAAACTAGTGAGGAAAAGCTTTCCATCAACGGTCTGGAAGAATGTATGGACACGTGCCCGATAGACCTGGCACAGCTGATTTACTACAATACTCACTACTCCTTCTCTGATAGGGGCTGCCCTGCTATGTGGGACCCTAGGTCAAGCTTTCTGCTACCTGATACCAATACCATTTCCATCATTTCACCAGGTAGAGTCACTTCCTTGGGGGAATTTTCAAGAATCTCATATTAAAAGGCAAGTGCCTCCAGGAAGAAAACAATTTGCACATTTGTCATGAAACACACATGCCAGATAGATTCTGGGAGAAAGAGAAGTCACTGGGAAAAACTCTAGGATACTGACAACTTGGCCTGTCTAGCTTCTCATGATTACTCAGACCTCTTACCTTTGTTCCTTGCTATACTGAGACTCACAGAGGGCTTGGGTTCCCTCAACCATGACTTACAACTTACACCTTTGTAATGGTGGCTGTCCTTTTTCCTTTTTCTGGAATATTCCTTCCATTTTCTGTAACGGGCTAAGTGCTGTTTTTCTTCATGCCTCATTGAAATACCATTTCTCTGAGACTTGTTCCAAAAATATTCCCCTCATGGAGAAAGTATGTGGTCTCCATTGTGTTATTTATGGTGCCACATCACAGTTCACTGTGCACAGCGGCTCACTGTTTAGAATGTGAGACCTTGGAGGAGAGAAACTTTGCTTTACTAATCCTTAGGTTTCTCATTATGAAGAAATTTTAATTTTGTTGATTAGTCTGTAAGATAGCGTCAGAGAAACTCTCCTAACTTCATTTTGCTTAATACAACACTGAAAAATATGTTTGTATTGTGAAATTCATAGTTAAAACGTTTTGGAGCTGGCATGATATTTGTGTTTTGTACTAGGATAAAGAATGCAGAAGAGCTCCAGGGACAGATAAAATTTTGGGACAATGATAGGGGATCATGTCCCCTCTTTGACCTACCCTGCATGCGTCATAAATTCCTTCCAGGTACCCAGCGCAGAACATTCCAGGTTTTATGGCGTTGCCGTACACATACGGTTGCTTGCACACAGCGTTACTGATGAGCTTCACTCTGGCTTCTCGAAGACTGTTTTGGAATTCTCCTTAAGGAAAAAGAAAGCAGTTTTAGTACTTTAGTCAGTATCCTTAGTTAATGAATGTGAACAACTTTTTTTAAGTCTTCTTTACTATAAAAGTGTCAACTCAGTATAAAGTTAATATAAACAGTTTTAGAGAAGAAAATCTAATCAAAATATGGCACATTTAATGATAATGTCCTATTATATTTTTGCAAATATTTCTATATGCAAGCAAAAACGTGGTCTCTTTGCTGTAAAATCTTTTCTCTACTTTAAAAACAGTTAACTTTCACACCATGGCATTCCACTTTTCATGAAGTCTGTACTTATGGTTTCAGACTGTTCCCATAAACTTTGCATTCTTAGTGTTCTCTCTTGTCTTCATGAAGTGAATATCATACTATGTCCACTTATTTTTATCCTTCACATTTCAAAAGGAGCTTTCAGATATATAATGGCATTAAATAATAATGGCTTTGTCTCTTGTATAAATTTGGACTTCCAGATTATAAATCAGTATTATGGCAGGCAGACAATAGAAAACAAAAATAACAAGAGCATTCTGGGATTCTTTATACCAAAACAAACTCTGGTGAGGAAATCATGACAGTCTGATTGGCAGAATTCGAAGACACGCCCCAAGATTGCTGTGTGATTCCCACTTCCCCAAGTGTGGGTGGGAATCTGTGAATATGATGGGTATCATTCTCCCTGTGAGGTCAATTTTCTAGGGCAGAGATGTGGGAATTTTGCACCTGTACTAAGATCCATGGTCCAACTGACTTTGACTTAATCCAGGGGGAGGTTATCCCAGGTGGGGGTGAGCAAACTAGTGAGGGAAGGCTTTCCATCAACGGTCTGGAACTTCCCTACAGTCTAAGAGGCTTTTTAAATGGCACTTAGGAAGCAGGTGCCATGAGTGCCACAGCTGCAAGGAATGAAGTTCTGATAACAGCAGTGAGCGGAGGAGAGCACAGCTGAGGCCCCTCCGCCGATAACGATGCCGTGACTGCAGCTTTGCGAGACCCCGAGCAGAGGGGACACCCAAGCTGCGCCTGAACTGAGCCCCGGACACTGGGAGACAGCCGTGAAAAGTGCTGTTCTAAGCTGTGAAATCCGTGGCATTTTGTTTATACAGTGTTGTAACAGGGAGTGGATACTCACACCGTTTCTAGAATCCCAAGAAGATCACTTTGAGATTCATTTCTGGAGAAGTGTTTACAAATACTTTTTAATAACTGCTCTGAAAAGATAAATGCAGAACCCAGAAGTATGCAAAGGAATTTTAAAACTTATTCTGTCCTTTAAATACACATTTTTTGGGGGTCTACTACATCATCAATTTACCAGCACTTAGGAGGCTGAGGCAGGAGGATTGTGAGTTCAAGGCCAACCTGGGCTACATAGGGAGTTCAAGGCCAGCCTGAACTATTTAGTGTGACCCTGTGTCAAAACAAAACAAAACAAAACAAAACGCCAAAAAAATCACCAAAAAATCATGTTCTGTGTTGAGAAGGGTAATGTAAACAAAAATTTTCAGATGATGACTTGAATTTTTAACTTTTTCAGCAAATTGGTTGGTGAGATATATTCTGAATTAGAAAAAGCAAGACTCATAAATTCTGGATGTCCTTGAACTCTTACATATCATGGAAGTGTTTGATAATGTTTCTTAAAAGTGTTGATTTTGTTACAGAATAAGGCTTTAACATTTAATTATTTATTTATTGGAGACAGAGTCCCATATTAGTTCAGAATGACCTTGAGTTCACTATATAGGCTGACCTAGGACTTACAACCATCCTCCTGCCTCAGCCTCCTGAGTGCTGGGATTACATGAGTGTGCCACCACACCTAGCTCAAAGAATAAAGTCTCCATTCATCAATTTTTCTATTTTTTCTTATTTTCAAGTTTATTCATTTCTACTTTCATTATTTCTTGCCATTATTTGCTTTACTTTTCTTTATCAGTTTCTTGAGGTGGGAATTTAGTTACTGATTTGAGATCTTTCTTCTTTTTTAATGCCAGGATTTGTTACTAATTTCTGTTTTTATTTTACTGCATCCTGCAATGGGATTTAGTTTTCATTCAGGTCTATGTATTTTAAATTTTTTCCTTGATATTCCCTTTTTGTTTATGTGTGTGCTATTTAATTACTAAGCCTTGAAGGTATTCCTCTTATCTTTTTGTTACTGGTTTCTGCTTTGAATTCATTAATGCCAGAGTACACCCATTGTGTGATTTCAATTCTTTCATGCTTGCTAAGGTTTGTTTATCACTGTGGACACGGTCCACCTTAGCAAGTGACCCTTGGGTGCTAGTAGTTAATGTTTTACGGCTGTTTGGGGTGTGAATGTTTGACAAATGCTAACATTTAGAATGCAATTTAAATTCTATTGTTATTAATGAGTTATCATGGCAGATATATCTCTGGACTAACCTTAAAATAATGCCACAAAATGATTTTTCCTGCCAAGCCATAGTGAATTTACCGTGTTCCTCTTGTCCCTGTGAAATGGACTGCAAATTCTATCATAAGATGAGTGCTTTGTTGAAAGTGCAGACAGGCGAGGCGTTCGGTTTGCCTTTCTACCGTAGTGAAATTGATGTACAATGGGTACTGTTTCTGTGATCAGCAATATGACCGTAAAGGAAGTAGTGCATATTCAGCACCCGTGAGATGTATGCGAGCCAGGCAGCGCATCTGAGGGAGATAAACAGACCGTGACACCTGTTTCTGACTCTCTGGTGGAAGGGCAATCCTGGTTCTTTAGTGGAGGCTGAGAGGTAGAGGCTTATTCCTTAAAATCTGCTATATAAAAAATGAATTATATAAAGTTCTATATGTACATTTGTCATTTCCAAAAGCTCCCTTTTCATTTCAAGCTCAGAGATAATTTTTTTGCCATTGGTATGCACGTGCTCCCCAGCACACTGGAATCCAGAGTAAGTCTTAGACTATCCGACAACATTCCGTAACTAAATTATTATTTTTTAGGAGATTATTGGTGTATCAAATTGAATCGTTTTAGAAAGGGTAAAATGTTTTGATGGTTTATCGCTACGCTAGTCTTTTTTATAAACACCCCTCATCACCCTTTTTATTATTGGCAAAGCACGTTTTCCTTTTTGGTGGGTATCAGAATATCGCGGGCCTGCTGTTAGGCACCTTCGCCACTATGTGGCGCCAGAATTCCTTCCACTGACGCCAACCTGCACGGACCGGACCCGAACCGCCCGGAGCCGGCGCTGGGGCTCCACCGGCCCTGACGCTGGCTGTCTGCAGCCCGGCTCTATTAATAGACCCCTGAGTTACACGGACAAGCGTGCAGCGGGTTTGGTTCATCGGGGTCGAGTGCCCGTGCCTTGCAGGAGAGGATCCCTGGGGACCCCAGGCCCGCAGGCAGCGGCGCCCCCCACACCCACCGCCGTAGTGCAGCGAGCCGAAGCCGGTGATGTACACGGTGGAGGCGGGCGCGAAGGAGGCGGAGGCCGCCGGCAGGCAGACGCGGCGCACGTGGTCGGAGAAGGGCACCGTGGAGGACAGCTGCACCACGGCGATGTCGTGCTGTTTAGACGGGGAGCGGTACCTCTCGTGCACGAGGACCCTTCTGACGTTCCTCCTCATCAGCGGAGGGCTGACTGTTGTTCCGAAGCTGGCAGTCCACTGGCGCGGATTGGCGTCTCTGGAAAAGTTAGAAATAAAAGGCCCGAGGAAGTGTGCAGAGGACCAGCTGCCCCGGAGGACGGCGGCTCCCGGGGCCGTTCAGACTTAGTCTGCTTTTAGTATTTGGAAGGTTTAACTGTAGTTGGCGTAGTTTGCATAACATATATTATATACAGTGTATGGCACTTTAGAGCTTAAATTTAATACCGAGTTACTGAATTCTACAGCTGAAAAGCACACACAGTATCATCCAGGCGTCCCTTCAGCAAATACCCCTGAGTGTCCATGTGGTGACCGGTCCCACAGCGCCCGGGGTAAAGAGGTGATCAAGAGGTAGGTCTCCGGCGTATAGGACCGTTGGATTCAAGAGTGAGAAAAAATAGAGCAAAACGAATTAGAAGAGAGACAAATAGCTTCAGCAATAAAGCTGATGAATAAAATATTAGAAAATGTAGAATGTACAGAGTGGAAAGGTTTTTGTTTTGCTTTGTTTTGGTGTTTTTGAGGGACACATTTAGGCCGAGACTTGGCCGATGAGGACCCCGTATCAGGGAACAAATTTCCAGGCAAACAGCCAAAGGCCTTGTGCCAAATGGGTGCTTTGATTTAGGACTTAAGGGGAATGAGGTGGGAGGAATAGGCAGTGGTCAGAGTGTCTTCTAGGACATGATGAAGTGTTTAGGGTTAATTCAAGTGATAGAGGAGCCCTCTCCGTGTCCTTGAGCTGGGAGTTACGTTGTCTTCTGCAGCTCAAGTCCTGTGCGGCTCTTGCTGGATGCAGGTTCTCAAAGGTCAAGAGCAAAGGTGGGGAAAGCTGTCTGAAGATGCCCGCGATCGTCCTGTCAGAGATGACCGAGTGTGGTGGACTCCAGCGTGTGTGCTGCAGCAGCCGGTGGGTCACGGTACATTCAGCAATTAGATCATTTAGCGGTGATGGGGATCATCAGACAGAGATTCTGTTTTCTTCTTAAGGAGAATAAGTCCCGGATACATTAAACCACCCGGGTTGTATCATGTGTGTCTGTCTCACTCTGCTCTTTTTCCTAGGGGACACACTCGCCACCAAAATATACCTGTTAATGATGAGACTGACATACTTAACTGATTAATTAGCTAATATCATGCAGAAACAGATACCACCCCTGTAAAACTTCTCAATCCCTGCACATCTTAATGGTTAGTTTTAGTCATAGAAAGAACATATAAGTGTATGAACAGGGTTTAGTCTAGTCCTGAAGTTGTTAATTGTTCTGGGATTATTATTATTTAAAAATTCTGTCTTCTTATAACCTTTTCGTGTACATAATTAATCCAATGAAAAAAGCTAGCTAAAGATGGTTTTTAAAGATAATTGATCATATAACATATGAATCATTAGCTTATAATCATTTTTGTGTGTTTTACACACAATGTTTCTTACATGAAATCATGCCTGGATGAATTTAACGTAAATCAGAGTCTGGGGAATGGGAAATGTAAAGATTAGACTTCAAATTCTATTTATTCAAGTGCAAATGACTATTCTATAACTTTTATGCAGTGGTCCAATAATACTTAATATTGCTTGTGTTTTATTACATTTGCATAGGAGAAATCTTAAAAACAAACTTCATGAGGGACCCTAAATCAGGACAGAAAATAAGCTTTCTAAACTTTTAACTTGAGGCCCCATCATTGAGATGAAAATTAATGGTGATAAACAAAATACATAGGCATTTAGGTTCCAAAGTCAGTTGTAAAAATTCAAAATGGTGACACTTGGCCTGAAAGAAATCCCTAAAAAAAGAATCTTGGAATTTTGTTATTATTATTAAAAAATAAACAAATGTGATAAATTGTATTAAGTGTTAACTCAACAATAGACTGAAGTAATATCAGTCTCAAGGCAGGAAAGGTTCAAAAACTTTGTGTAATCTTATGAATCCAATGTCTGAAAAATGAATCTTGGAATCAGAAAGATGTATGTTTTCAGTTCCAACATTCTCCTTCACCATATGACTGAGGGCAACTTTTTTTGACTTTTATTATCTGTCAGTGAAAAAGACCTTACCAAACTGAACTTTTTTAGCAAAATGGGTGTAACAATTATCTGAAACAAATTTTGAACACCTAGCCAAATGTTTGTAGCACAGTGCAGCTTAGCTATCGGAGCTAATGGCTACAAAACTTTCTTCAAGGAATGATTGTCTATGCTTGAGGTCTTAGGCAGACGTAGGCATGTTCTTCACCTTGGAAACCCTTTCATCTTTGAGCAGCTATGCTTGTCCTTTTTTTGGTTCCCTAATTTTCTTCCACAAGACAGCACTTCAGATCTACTAATACAATTATCATGTATATCATAGCTTTCTCAGGGTAACATTTTTGTGTCTTAATATTAAGAGATACATTATCCCTTTTCTTTACCAGCTAAGGTAAATCTAAGAGGATTTCAGTTCATCAGTTTCTCCTTAAGTGTGTTATCTAGGGTTGAATTCACCATCTTGGGTAACATCTCCCCCAAAGAGTCTAACGTCTCATTTCTTCTCAGCTTTACTTGTCTTAAATGCAATTTACATCACAGCGCAGTCTTGGGACAATAGATTCCAAGTGAATTGTCTTCTGACAAAGTTTTCTAAATACTTGATTATACATTCTTGATTTCTGTACTGTTTTTCTTTTTTCCACCTAACTTTGAACCTTCCATTTATACTTACTAACTAATCGTTCACTAATTAGTCATTTTATTCTTGCTCATTAATCTGACATGATTAAGAAGTTGTTAAAGTTTACATTTTTGTTACTCAGCACATCCATTTCCCTACCAAAACTTCCACGTTGTCTGCCCATTCTGCACACACACTGTCCAGGGCATGCAGAGATGAGACATCTTTGGTGGGCCCCAGAATGTCACCAGTATTTCAGTAGATCTTCCTAAGTGTTGAGTAGAATTGTTTTGTGAATAGCTCTAATTTTAAAGGATTTTCATATATCAGTGCTATACATTTGATTTGACCAGTTGTCTGTTAATTGCTAAATTACCAACTTCCCACATCCATTGAAGATATCAGTTTCACTTTGCAAATAGCATGATTATTTCTCATTAGCAGGAGATGGACCTAAGTGTTTGGCAGCCACAGACACTAGTATGGAGTGGGTATGTTGTTTGGGAGGTGACTAGTTTTATATACCATTAGAGTATAGTTTGTGTCAGGATGGCTTCTGTTTTCCTTACTTAAAACTATGAGGATTTGGGGATTTAGCTCAGCAGCTTAAGCGCCTGCCTGGCAGGAGTGAGGTCATGAGTTCAAACCCCAGACCAAAAACAAACAAACAAACAAACAAACCCCTAGAAGATGCATGTGTTAGCTTAGAAGACTAGAAGACTATAAAATGCCACCCATAAGGCCGGCTGGGTTGTAGGGACCTGAGCATGGTCTCTAGTTTCTGTCCTATAAAACTATGAGGACTTGATTGACAAATACTAAGGTGATGAGAACCATCCCCTCCATTCCCGCCAACTCTTCCAAATACATATACAAATACAACATCATTTTAGAAAAAAATCCCGAAAGTTTTTCTTATTTTACTTCAGTAATATTTGGGACATTGACTATGATGCAGAATTTGATAAAAGTCTGACATTTTTAGAAGTACAAGGGTCCAATTTAGGGTCAACACCTTACTTTTTAAAGCAGTGTGCAGCAGTGACGAGCCATGTGTTACTAATCAAGGTGGCCCCACACTGGTGGATACCATCGTGCTGAAGGGAAGCTTGCCAAGGCCAGGCACCCTGGGGTGCAACTTCTCCAGACATTATCCTGCTGACTGCTAGTGGTGCAGCTCGTTTACCACAACCTGAAAGATATGACATTATGAAGTTACAGGAAGTGCCCAGGTTTCGATGTAGCGAACCTAAGGACTGTAATACAGCATTTAAAACTACTACTGTGTAAGCTTGCACTCTATCCTCTTCATCTCTGTATTTCCAGATGCACACTATTCTGCTTACATTGTGCCTTAGTAGAAGTGGATGTGTGTGTTGCACACTGAAGCTTTCTTAGACTGCGGACTGACATTCTACAAATAGTCAAATCAACTCTGTAGACTTGCACTGTCAGTTATCTAGTTATGTTGGTGGCAGTTACTAAGATTATTGTTTCCAGCCTTCAGGTGGTCAGAGGTGTTCTGCTGACGTGAAGTCCTCATGAGAAGAATGACCTCCCCTGGCCTGTTTGTCAGAAATCCACTGTCATGGTTTGGGCTTAACTGCCCCCCCCAAGCCTCATGCAGCCATGGAGGCAGCCGAACCTAGCGTTTGTGATTGGCTCATTGTCTAGTGCTGGGATTGGTGGTGTGAGTGCCGTACTCCCCGGGCATGGGGAGGCAGCATACAAGGCAAAGGAGGGAAGGAGGCGTAACCCTCCCTTTACCCTTTTCACTCTTGTTGTTTATGGCTGTCATGAATGATTCCCCTTAGCCATGCCACCCTGCCTTGGAGCCAGTTGAGTATGTACTGAAACCTCCAAAAATTATAAGCTAAATAAACCTTTCCTTCATTCATCTCGGGTGTCAGGTATTTTGTCTCAGCAATGAGGGAAAAATAACCAAGACATCCACTCTCCTGTCCTCTTCCCTAAGTGACGACTTTCTTCTAAGGTGTGTGTGTGAATTAATGTAACACAACTAGTTTCTCACTCTTCAGGATGAAAGTCTCCAAGTTTACAAGCAAA
>PVJX010032496.1:0-20393 GCA_004027295.1 Dolichotis patagonum
TCATTATTTTACCAAATGAGTATTTTTTAAAAAACTGAACAAAAACAAAACAAGATGCAAATCTTTGTAATTTCAACTAATTCAAGAATTCTCTTCCATCATTTTCTGTCCTCCCTATGGTTTCCAAGTTTTCTGGGGAGAGAAGTAAGCTATCATGTACCTTTTAAAAGCTTTTTGGAAATGGAAAGAAAGCAGATCAGCTACAGTAAACCTCTAAGTTCTCAGGAATAGCAGCAGAGGAAGGAGGTCTCTGGAAGCAAGGTCTGTAGCTGTCTTTTAGCCCTATTGATGTGGTTTTTTGTCGCGAAACATTTTTAAAGAAAATGTAATTTTGTAATTCTCTTTTCAGGTTGTACCAAACTAGGTAATCCCATTCAAATTATTTATTCAAATATGTTGTGTGAAGCAAATAACCAGATGACCCAATTCTTTTTTCTTCTCTCTATTGTTAGGTATAGAGACAGCTGTGATTCCCTCTGACCATGCTGAGATCTTTAAAAAATAACCATAATTAGGGATTTGATATTAGAAAGGTTAGAAACATGCTTCTTTTGCCTTACTCTCCAAGAAACTAAACTTTCCAAAACAAAAATCCAGCAGAAGATCAAGAAGCCACCAACCACTAGTGAGTGATACATGGCAATGTTCATAGATCCTTCTACCCGCAGACGTTTTCAAAAATCTTAAAAAGAGCTTTTGTCTGAATGAAATTCATGAGAAGTTTATTAAATGGCTATATTTTTCACACATATAAATTAGTATAGTCTGTGGAACCCATAAGTTCATAAAATGTAAAGGATTTTTCAAACTGTAATATGAGCCAGAAGCAATAACCTATCATAATGCAAAAGAGTATTGATTCTTAAATATAACCAGTTGATCTTTACAAATCAAATAGAAGGATACATTGTTCAGTTATGATCACTGATGTAAAAACTGACTGCATGCCAATGATCTTTAAAAATAATGATCTAATAACAATATAATTTAAAAATACCCAACAATAATATAATTGGCAAATATAGTGTGACAGATAGCTTATGCTCAAGGGTACAAAAAATCACTACTACCTAGACTTGCATTAATAAGTCACGGTTTTAAACAGTAACATAGTAAATACTCCAAGGTTCAAGGTGCCACATTTACAACATGTTTTGAATTTTAAAAAAGACAAAATAAGTGTACCAAAATGTTTAATATGGGTTAAAGAAAGTGTATTTCTCCTATTCAAGGTGGTAACTTGCTTTGACTGCTTATTTACAGTTATGGTTTTTAGGACGAAAGTAAATCATTAAGGAAAAATGAAATTCAAGCCAAATTCCACTTGGCTAGCAAGCAATAAAGAAACAACAAAGAAATATAAATATTTTCTGGAAAATGTTATTTCTAGATTTAAACATTGATCATTCAACTGATCATAAAGAGAGACACCATGGAGTATCTACAGTACAATCTGATGTAGACCAGATTATTAAAGAGTGCCAAGTGACTGTTCTTGAGTTAGATCTCAGCCTAACAGTATGAGGAAGGTGTCCTTAAAATGCCCTTATTCTAACATGAAGCAGCAGGTAAGACCAAGAATAAAGCCAATCAACAGAAACCAGTGTAACTGACATAGGATTTCAAAACAACAGGAAATTAGCTATGCTTACTCTAATGACTCCTGCTGTCTTCAAAATACCTGCAGATATCTTCATAGTAAAAATCAAACAAAACAGAACTAATAAATACAAAACAAGGAATGTAATAAAGAGCTTCAAAACAAGACACTAGTAAATCCAAAATGCCTATCATACTATATCTTACTATATTTGAAATAACTACCCATGCCATCAGATACAATAAAATCAAACAAAACAAAACAGAATAAAACACAACCCAACAAATCAGTGAAAATGATACAGTAATTCAAAACATGATAGGCAGTTAACGATGATCACCACCTCCAGAAGGAGCTTCCCCATAGGTGCTACACTGCATATTGTTATCCTCTGAATAGATGATCAGACTACCAGCTTTAGATCTGCAAAGTCAGTAACACACTGAACACTAGTCATAGACTTGGGGGAAGAGAACAAGAAGTCACCAAGAAGCAAGCCCTCCCTGCAAATCAGTGCAATGCATGTGCCACCAGAGGGACAGCCAGACCCCAGCCTTTTCCTGTGAGTCAGTGCCCAACACATTTTTCACTGTTTACTTTCTCTTCTTGTTCAGAAGAGAGCTCCTTAGAAGTTATGTTGGTTTGAATTCTCAAATTTTAAAAAACTTAAGACCTGATATTTTAAAAATGTTGTTTCTTCTTGGTTAAAATGGTTTTGGAAGGGAAAAAGAAATCTGAGCTTGTAGTTTGCAAAGATGGTCTTAACCTAGAAGGGAGAAAGGGCAATCAGGCATAAGCACAAAAGAATGACTATCTGCTATCCCAGGCAGACCTACCTAGACTGGCAAAAAGAAAAGGAGGTTTGGCCAGTTTCCCCCTGTACATTTGTTTCTTTGCCAGAAGTGGGGCCACTGACTGAGTAACTATTCACACATCTTTTTTCCCTCGTTCACCGTTTATATGCCTTTCCTGGGGCCTAGAGACAGAGACGCATGACCTCAGTCAGCCTGAAACTTCCTCTGCACCTACCATAAGCACTTTCCTTTTTTTCTTTCTTTAGCAACTTTGGACACTCCTGCTTTAGGTGTACCATCTCCTTATAGTAGGCACACTGGTTTGGGTCCAATGGGATGTGTCTCTCTCCTTTTTGGGACCATTTTTCATCCCCCCCCTTTTTACTTCTTGCCCCTGTCTGTGCCTCTTTCTTATAAGTTGCTAGCATTACCTTCATCTCTTCATCCCAGGCTTTCCTTACTTTTTGTCCTCTACGTTACCTTTTCCCTCTCTCCCCTGAGGTAAATAGAGTATGGAACAATTGCTGACATTCAATCCAAATGAGGCAGTGGGTCTTAAATACTGACTCAGTCAGATAAATCAGAGTGCATGGCTCCTCAGTGAATGGTGGATTCTGAGCCTTCCAATTATACTGATCTCTGGAACTGAATGGAGTGCTTTTGCTGGGAGAGGCAAAATCAGGAACTTGGGAGGAGGATGATACTTCCTCCACAGCAGGTAGGGCATTTTCATCTGCTGCCACGCAGTCTGAGCAGGTGGAAAGACCACAGGATCCTGGTGGCAGAGTGGTGGCAGAGCTGATCCCCTTCCTCACACTGCCTGCCTCCCACCACAGTGGACAGCACCTTGGAACTCACCACATCTGAACTTAGCAAAATTGCTAAGCACGCATTCTAATAGGGTTGTATTACTGCGAGTTGACCCAGTTGTGACCACAGTTTAACAAACCCACAAATTCCCTCCCCATTTCTTTCTTTCTTTCTTTCTTTCTTTCTTTCTTTCTTTCTTTCTTCTTTCTTCTTTCTTTCTTTCTTTCCTCTGCCAGTGTAGCCAGGAAAAAAAAAAAGGAAAAATCCAAGGCTAGCAAGTTTGAAAACATAGAAACTGTGACCTCTGCCAGGAGTAGGCTGGAAAAGTATGTGCTCAACCCAGGAAAAAACACACAGAAAGGACAAACAATCCAGAGAGAAACAAATTCCACACACCTTTACCCTTAAATTTGGAACAAAACGATAGAAAAAAAATCTCTGACAAACAGACAAATTCCACATCTAGTGTGCTGGGCTTGTCTCAGGTTCAACAAACAACCAAATGCTAGCACAAAACAATACAAATTCATGAGTGAGCCACATGCTAATTGCCCAACTAGAAAACCAAACCAAATTACAAGCACTTACCTTGGCCAGGGATGGGTACACACTTGTTTCCATCTCATATCCATAGGCATCCATTCCCTCAGCCACTCTCAAGAGGCCAGTTGAAATCATCCGGGGCACCCTGCCACCCAGGTGTTGGCTGCTAAGCAAGGAGGTACTGGGGACCCCTCAACAAAGAGTCTCCTCATGAGTAAATCTCACTGGGAGGCCTCCAAATGTAACAGCCGACTTGAAAAAGTCACCCATGGGAAACCAAGAGTACAGAAACAAGTGAGACTTTCTTTGGAACTTTGCAAGGTGAAGAGCCAATTCAGGTGACTGTGTCTGCTGACCCTGATCCTTTATTCCCTTTTCTTTTTATACCCATGTGCAAGTTCACAAAGTCAGAGGGTTGCCATGGATACTCCTTACAACATCATCATTACTTTGGAATGTTACAAGACCATCTTACACACCTGGCTAACTGACACACAGGAGGTGGGCATCAGCAGTTAGTCCACCTTGAGATAAAACTTTGGACTCCTTTCCATAGTTTATGGCCAACTAAGGGAAAGGATACCTCTTGGGAGGTTGGCCAAAGTTCACTCTCTGTTTGAAGTCTAACTGCTAGTTAAGCACCTAAGCTATAATCTATAGGCTACAAAATAGAGAAGTTTCCAAGACAAGTGTTTGGGAGTTGGGAGTTTCAAAAAGAAAAGGACAAAGAAAACAAAGCAAAGAATGGGGGTTACAAATGCCTCACACATGCACTGGAGGAAAGATCATCTCTTTAATAAATGATGCTTGGAAAATTGCCTAACTATATGCAAAATATTGAGTCTAGATTCACATATCTCACCATATTATATATGAACATCAAAATGAATCAAATATCTCAATACTGAAACAGATACAACCTGCTGGAATATAAAAATAGGTAAAATTCTTCAAAATATAGGTATAAGTAAGGATTTTCTGAACAAAACTCCAATGGCACAGGAAATAGTACCAAGAATCAACAAATGGGATTATATAAAATTAAAAGACTTACACATACCAAAGGAAGCAATCAACAGAGTAAACAGACAAACTGCACAATGTGAAAAAACGTTTGCCAACTATGCCTCATACTGACAACTAATATCTACATTATGTAAAGAACTCAAAAAAATTAGACACCTCTCAAAAGACTCAATCAAAAAATAAGCAACTAAAATGGATAGATATTTTTCATAAGAAAGACAAATAGTCAATAAATACGTGAAGAAATGTTCAGCATCGCTGATCATTAGAGAAATGCAAATTTTAAAAAAATTATTTATGTTACCCAAGAAAGAATGGCCATCATCAAGAAATCAAACAATAACAAATGCTGGCAAGATTGTAAGGAAAACATAACAGATACAATCTATTGATGGGAATGGAAACTAGTACAACCACTCTGGAAATATGTATGGAGAGTCATGAAAACTACAATCAAAAATTTCATTTGACCCAGGTGTTGTCTTTCTAGCTATCTTCTCAAAATCAAGACATTGTGTTACAGTGATACATGCATATTCATGTTTATAACAAAACAATTCTTAATAACTAAATCTTAAAAATAACCCATATGCCCATCAACAAATAAATGCATAAAGAAAATGCAGTATTTGCACACAATGTAATAAAACTGCCTTAAAGAAAGATAAACTTGATGCATTCATAGATAAAAGGATTCATCTGTAGGCCATATTATTTAAGTGAAATAAATCATAGGTATGAACTTAAACATTCAAGCTTAACTATTAAATGGTTTCTTTTATATGAGAAACCCAAAATACAAATAAAGAGCAAAATAAAAGATAGTAGCAAAAAGTAGTGTTATCTTTTTTAAATGTGAAGCAGAATAAGAAATGGAGAAAGAGCAAAGAAAGGGGTAGAAAGGGAATGCCAAAAAAAAAAAAAGAAAAAAGAATTGAAAGAAAAAAATAGAAATGGAACTTTTACACATGATAAGGTGACCAAGACATGGCAGGAGCCAGGAGAGAGGAGAGGTGTAGAAGATGAAAAAGAAATCACAATGTGTTATGTATATTGACCAGCTCCTCATGATACATATCACCTTGCAAATATGTCACTTTAGCAAACATATCACCTTAGCAAATATGCTAATAAAACTATTTTTTTTAAAAAAAGAGACACCTAAAATGATTAACCACAATATTTTTTTCATTCGACTAATGTTACATAAAGGAAAATGAATGATCAACCAGAACATATCTAGCAATACTATTTGTATGCTTTAGGTCTAGATGTCCCCCGAATCTTCGTGTAATCATGGAGGTGACTGAATCTAGCCTTGTGATTGGTTTCTTTTCTAGCACTGGAACTAGTGGTGTGAGTGCTTTATCCATCCAGGGGAGAGTGGCTTGCAGTGTAAGGGAGGAAGAAGGCATGTTTTCCCTCTTTTGCTCTGTTCACTCTTGCTTTTTGTGGTCACCATTAATGGCTGCCCCATCATGCCACACTGCCTTGGAACCAGCTGACTGAAACCCCCCAACATTGTAAGAAACAAACCTTCCTTTGCTTCACTTTAGGCATCAGGTATTTTGCCTCAACAATGAGAGAAAAGTAACCAAGACAGAATTTGATACCAAAGGAGTTGGGTTGCTGTGACTGCACCTGACCATGTGGTTCAAGAGCCTTTAGGAATGGTTTGTAGGAAGAGTTTGGAAAGGTTTGGAGATGTTGCCTGAATGCATAGAGCTGGAACAGCTCAGGCTGTTCTGTGGGGGAGACTCTTATCAGAGCTCAGGAGACTAGAAGGTAGTAGAAAACCTACTGGTAAAGACCAGATTTGGGAGGTTTCTGCTGGGAAGGACTGCACTGGTTGTTGGACTCCCTATGGTGTGTGTTATGGCTTGCCAGAAAGTTTGTCTGCATTTTGCTCATGTACAGAGACTTTGCCTGAGACTGAGATTAAGGGCACCAGACTGATTAATCACAGCAGTTTAATGTTGAGGAGGTGGCTTGGCTATTGTTGGGGGTTTTTAGCCAGATTTATGTTGCAAATCAAGAACAAAGAGCCAGTAGGGTGATTTAAAGTATAGTGAGTTTGGCCAAAAAGAAAGCTCCAGTAAAGCTGTGGACTGTAAAGATAGAGCTGAGACCTTGATAGCTGAGAAGGAACAGAGAAATAAAAATGATGGCCTGGTCTCTAATCTTTACAGCCTCAAAACTGCAAAAGTAGAAAACCTTGCTTGAAGGAGAAAGCCACAGAGCACCATGTTCCAAAGTAGTGACAGAGGTCACAAAAGGTTCCAAAATGGTGGCAATCACATCAGGTTCCAGAATGGTGGTGACATAGAGAAATTGTTCCTCATAATCAGGTTCAGAGTGCCCAGTGATCCGGGCAGACCTTGGCAGAATCCATGTGGCACTGGCTTTAGGTGCAGGCAGAGTGCACAAGTTGTGAGGTTAAGGCAGGGTCCGTCCCAATTTCAGAAAGGCCTGGGAGGCCAAGCAGTGTATCCCTGAGAGGGCAATGTGTAAATGCTGTGCGTGTGAAGTCAAAGGTGCAGTGGAGACCCCAGAAGTTTGGGAAAGCCAGGAATGTATATCATCTAAGGAAAGCCACAAGGACTGAGCAAAGTAGGTTTAAGAGAGAAGCTATGGGAGATGAAATCCCAGGAAGTGCAGTAGGGATGGAGCCACTCAAGCCTTTTGGAGCTTGCAACCAGATTATTTCAAATGCTAAACATGGAACTCCAGGACTTAATATTTACCCTGCTAGATTTTGGACTTGTTTTGGTTCCAATGCTTTGTGTTCCCTTGGTTGTAACTTTTGGAATGGTAATGATTATCTTGTGCCATTGTATGTTGGAAGTGTTTAACTTTATTTTCATTTGTACAAGTGTTTGTAGCTAAGAGTTTCCCTTAGATCTCGAAGGATACTTGGCACTTGGACTTTTCATCAATGCTGAAACTGTTAGGACTTTGGCACCTCTTGGAGATGGACTAAATGTCTCTTGCATAAAGGTGTATGTAAGCCTTTGGGGGTGAGGGGTAACATGTTATGGTTTATATCTAGGTGGCCCCAAAGCTTCATGTAATCATGGAGGTGGCTGAATCTGGCCTTTGTGTTTGGTTTGTTGTCTAGCATTGGGACTGGCAGTGTGAGTGCTGCACCCAACCAAGGATCAAGCCGGCACACAGTATGAGGGCAGGGAGAAGGCTTCCTCTCTTGCTTTCCCTCTCTTGCTCTGTTCACTCTTGCAGTTTGCAGTGGCCATGAATGGCTGCCCCACCATGCCACCCTGCCTTGGAGTCAGCTGTATATGGACTGAAACCCCCAACACTGTAAGAAATATACATTCACTTACTTCACTTTGTGCATCAAGTATTTTGTCTCAACAAGAGAAAAGTAACCAAGACAATATTTTTATAGAAAAAAACAAAACTTCAAAGCAAAATAATAGGAGGATGACATTAGTTAATGCATTGTATACTGTTATCTTCAAAGTAGTTACTCAGAGTACAAGACAAAGGTATAAAAAATCTTCCAAATGATATTAGCTCAAAAATTTCTTTTCAATGAATTAAGAGAAATTAGTAGTATAACTATCTTGTATTTATTTCCTTTTCCCTTCCTTACTTTTCCCTTTCCCCCCACCACAGCTCCTCTCTCCTTTTGAACAACTTCTTCCCATTTTACAATATCTGTTTTACATTTTGAACCTGACTCTTTCTCATACCAGGGAGACAATAAAATGTTTACACATTTGAGTATGATTTATTTCACTTATGAGCATGGTCTCAAATTGCTTCCATTTACCTATAAAAGTCTCAAGATTATCCTTTTTATGGCTAAGTAGTACTCCCTTGTATAAAAAGACCACATTGTTTTTATCCATTCCTTGGTCGATAGGGACTTGAGTTGTTTCTAAAATTTAGCTATTACAAATTGTTCTGCTATAAATATGGATGCACACATATTGCTTTTAATTCTTTTGGGAAGATATCCAGAGGTGAAATAGCTGGACTGACCAGAACTTCTAGTTCTAGTGTTTTAGGGAGTCTCCATAGTGATTTAAAAACAGTGGTTGTAGCAGTCTAAGCTCCCACCAACAGTGGAGAAGGGTCTTTTTTCCCCACAGCCCATTCAGCATTTGTCATTGCTTGATTTCTTAATGATGATCATTCTTTCTGCAGTGAGATGAAATCTCAGTGTTATGTTAATTTGCATCACTTGAATGACCAATGATGTTGAACATTTTTTCATATATCTATTTGTCATTTGTATTTATTGATCTGGGAAACATATATGGATTTGGTTTTTGAATTTGGGGCTGTGATTTTTTTTCAGTTCTTTATATGCTCTGAATATAAGTCCATTGAGGGTTTTCTTTTTATTCTGCTGTTGGTTTCTTTTGTTGTGCAAAATATTTTTAATAAGATGAGATTCCAGTTGCTGATTCTTTGTAGTATTTCTGGTATCAGAATTGTACTGGTAAATTGTACTGAGGCTAAATTGAATGGATTAGAAGATGCAGAAGCAACTGCAAACACTCAGCCACCTTGTCTTTGACAAAAGGGCCATAACTGTTCACTAGAAGAAAGGTAGCTTCTTTAATAAATGGTGCTGGGAAAACTGGCTCTCCACAAGCAGAAGACTAAATCTAGACCCATGTCTATCACCATGCACTAAACTAAAATAAAAACGCATCAAAGACCTAAATATTAAGACAGAAACAATACATCTACTAAAAGAGAAAGTAGGTAAAAATCTTGAAGACACAGATATAGGCAGAGACTTTATCAATAATCATTTGGTCCATGATGAAATATATGTCTTTAAAGTCTCTTCCCAAATTACAATTTCCTCAATATCAGAAAAATAACCAAGAAAAAAAATTGAAATACTAGCTTGTATGAATAGTTACTTGTAAAACTTGCTATGACCTGTTGGATTAGCATGTACTTATCATTCATTGAGTTAAATGTGTTTTTTGTATATTTTATGAGACTAAAATATGTTTTATATTACCCAGCTTCATGTGATATTATTCTAATGAATTAGGCAAATGGGAATAATGTAAAACATTAAGTATATTAAATGGTTAAAGGAAGACAAGTTGGTTATATTTTATTCAAAAGTTCATTTCTGACTTATTCTATATCTTCAAGAAGTCTAAACTGGTTAAAAATAGTTTATTATTTGAAAGTAGTGAACTACAAATAACAAATCTCTAAATGACAGACTACAGCCCTTGGTAGACTCCTAAAAGTCTATAAAAAGCTGGTTTTAAAACACTGGTCTCTACTCGAGAATGCCTACCTAGTAGCTCCACGCTTGGATTCTCTACAGGTGGCTTTTAACATAATGTATACAGACAGAACTGCACTGTCTGCCTGCGCTGACCACTTTCTGTTCCTGGGCTTCTATGAGGGAATGGTACCCACTGGCCTGAACCCCAGACCCCAAGAACCCAGGTGGGGAAACGTCCATCCTCTTCCCCACCTCTCTCCTCACATGTCCATATTCAAGGAGCAACAAAACCTCAAAGTCCAGCCTCCTCTCTACCTCTCCATTCCACTTCCCTGTCCATCATCACAGCTGATTCCTTTTCTTCCAGCCACCATGATCTCTGCCCTGAAATATTTAAACATCCACTTCAGTAATGGCCCTGCCTCCAGCCTTGCCCACTTCTAATCCATTTGCCACAATGGAGCTAGAGTGAGCTTTCCAGCAACAAAACACAGTCACGTTACTTTCTGTCTAAAAGCTCTTCTGTGTTTCCCCACTGCCCTCAGGATAAAATCAAACTCCTCAGTATAACATAAGAGGTCTTTCATTTTTCGTCTCCTAGCTACTATTGATGGCATTTAAAAGATACACACATATTTATTATATAGTATATTCCACATATAAATACAACACTCGCACACATATTCCCACATTCAGTTAAGTACAAATAAAATATAATAAGCATCAGTGACTGAGATTCAACAAACTTTACCATTTTATCAAATTGCTTATCTAATTCTAGGTACTATTTTTAAAAAATAAACCAGTTAAAGACAGTAGAAATTCCCACACCACTGTTGTAAATCCTATCCTTCACAAGTTAGATGCTGCCAGGTAGAATTTATTTTTAATTTACTTTTGTATGAACAAAGTAAAACATCTTTTAGCAAATATTGTCCTTTCCTCACAAATCTGTAGTGTCTTTTGTCTGTGCTTTATCAATTGCTTCTTGCTGTAAGTTATTTTACTCCCTCCCTCTCTATTTTTACTACTATAGATTCAAAGCATGTCTTGCTATATATTTAAAGACAAACTCCTCTTTAATATCCTTAAAAATGATTGGTTTATTATTATCTGTTTTTTTTCACTAGATTTTCATTACTTTTGGCACAAACTGGATATCAGTATAATTTCTTTACAGGCTGTAGGTGTTTGCTAAGATAATATAGGATGTGTGCATGCACAATTTGTAAATAAGAATACTATAGTAAAATAGTATATTCCTAGAGTGTAATACCTCTAATTTTATTAAAGTATTGCATACATTAATTTTATCAAGAATAGGGTCAAGCTTGTCTATATTTTCATATTTATCAACACCATTTATGTTGCTTTATTAATCTATGAATTTTTCTACCTGATTCATTCATGTTATTTTATTACTGTCTTTCTCTTACCTGCAGATGATTTATGCTACTATGGTTTTTCTCACATATTAAAACAAATGTTAAGCTCATTAATATGAAAATTTAGAACATTTAGTTATATGTAACCTCAAAAGTGTCACTCTTATTAGTTGCAAACTGTTTCCAGTATATATTGTTCTTATTATTTCATGATTATAATTTTGATTTCTGTTTGAATCTATCAATTATTTAGAAATATTTTTGCTTGCCTAATGAATAGAATTTCTTAAAATTGTGTTTTAATCAGTAATTTATAATCTGACTTTATATTCATTGGAAAGTATACATTGGGTTATATTTATTCCTTGGCATTTACGTGGGCTTCTTTTATGATCAAGTATGTGGACAAAATTTACAATTGTGTTCTATCCACTCAAAGATATGTAAATTCTTTTCTATAAGATAGATATTATTTTCATTAAGTTAATGTTCTAAAGATGTTTATTACATAAAACTTTGTAAATGTATTGTTTAAAATGTCTATGTTAAGAAATGTTGATCTCCATTTTTAAATAACTCATAGAGATGTATTAAAACTTTCACTATAACGATAGATTTTCCCATACACAGAGCATTTTTGTATTACATATTTTTAGGCTTTGTAATTTGTAACTGTTAGGTCTTCAAAGTGACTTAAGCTTTCCATAGTGAAGTTTCTAATAAAGTTTATTTTGCCTGATATTAAGAGAGCTAAATCAGCTTATATTTTTCATTAATATGTGTTCCTATGTCACTATTTTCAACATACCTGTATCATTGTATTTTAGATCTATCTCTTGGTAATAACATGAAATAAATCTTACTTATTTTATTGTATTACTATAAGCATCTCTATCATTTAACAAAGGTGTTTAATATATTAACACTGATTGGAACTGTTGGCATGTCTGAAAACTTTTCTCTCTCTTAGATTTGAATTATTATTTTCTATTTTCCTTCTTTATTACCTTCTATTAAGTGATTTTTCTTTATTTTTTTTCCAGCTTGTTTAAAAACTATGCATTATTTCAGGGGTTCCGCACCTCCCACAGTGTGCACCATGCTCTATCCCTGACTTGTTAGAAATGGAGCCACACAACAAGAGAAGCAGACCAGTGAGTAAGTGAAGCTTCGTCTGTATTTTTAAAGTTTATTGGTACAATTTAGATACACATAATGATCACATTCATCGCGGGAAGTTATCATATATCTGTATGTGATATATCTTGATATCTCTTTTTGTCTCAATCACCTCTCCTCCCTCCAAATCCTCTTCCTCTCCTTATTTACAAAGTTTTGTTTCCATTTTGTCCTTTTAGCATTTATTTTTCCATTTCCCTTCCTTCCTTTCCCCCTCTACCCTTCTTATTTCCACCTTCCATTTGAACAATTTCTTAGTATTTGACACTATCCATTGTACAGTTTGGTCCTTATTTACTCATTTAGTTTCTCAACCAGGAAGATGATATGATACTCACACATGTGTGTCCCATTTATTTCATTTAAGAGTATGGTCTCAAATTACATCCATTTACCTAGAAATAACTCAAGTTTATCCTTCTTTATGGTGGAGTAATACTCTATTGTATAAACAACCCACATCTTTTTTACCCATTCCTCTGTTGATGTGCATTTGGGTTGTTTTCAAGATTTAGCTATTATACACAGTGATGATATGAACATAGGTGTGCATATATTGCTGTGGTATGATGTTTTTAATTCTTCTGGGAAGATCCTCAGAAGGTGAGGAGCTGAGTCAAATGGAACTTCTAATGATATTTTTTTGAGGAATCTCTACACTAATTTCCATAGTAGCTGCATGAGTCTACACTCTCACCAACAGTGGAGAGGTGTTCCTTTCTCACCATGATCACTCCAGAATTTGCTATTGGATGATTTATTTCTGGTAGCCATTCTTTATGGAGCAAGATAGAATCTCAGCATACTTTTAATTTGCACCTATATAATGACCAGTAATGTTAAACATTTATTCATATATTATTTGCTGTTTGTATTTCTTCACCTGAGAAGTATGTGTGCATTTTTGGAATGGGTCTTTAAATTTGAGAGATCTGAATTTTTTTCAATTTGTTATATGTTCTAGATATAAGTCCTTTATCTGAGGGACAACTGGGTAAAATTTTTTCTCACTCTATATATTGTTTTTGCACTCTGTGGGTGATTTCTCCTACTGTGCAAAACTTTTTAATAAGATGAGATTCCAGTTGATTTTTTATAGTAGTTCTCATAAAATAGGGTTTCATTCATGAAATCTTTGCCTATATCTGTATGTCTACTAGATTTCTGCCTCTACTCTCTTCTAGGAGATTTACTATTTCTGTTTTAATATTTAGATCTCTAATCCATTTCAACTTTAATTTAGTGCATGATGATTGACAAGGGTCCGGATTTACTCTTCCGCATGTGGAAAGCCAGTTTTCCCACTACCATTTATTAAAGAAGCTATCTTTCTTCTAATGAATGAGTTTGGGCCTTTTGTCAAATATAAGGTGGCTGAGTGTGTATGGAATTGTTTCTTCATCATCTAATCAGTTCAGTTTATCCTCAGGTCTGTATTTTTGCCAGTACTATGCTATTTTTAGTCACAGTAACTTTGTAGTATAATTTCATATCAGGGATTGTGATGCTTCTGCCTTACCTTTGTTTTCTATAAATTTTTTTGCTATTCTACATCTCTTCTGACTTCAAAATAACTTTAAGGATACTCTCTCTAGTTCTGTGAGGTATACTTATAGCATTTGGATTGGAATCACAGTAACCATTTTGGGAGTGGCCATTTCCACTATGGTGGTTCTCCCCACTCATAAGCAAGGGATTTTTCTCCATTTTCAGAGATCCTCTTTGATCTCATTTTTCAGAGTACTGTAATTTCCAATGTAGAGATCTTTTACTTCCTTCATTAGATTGATTCCTCAGATATTTTTTATGCTATGGTGAAAGTGTAGTATCCCTAATTTCTCTTTAAGTACATCTGTTGTTTGTGCACAAGGATGGTATTGGTTTTTTATTGTTGACTTTATACAGCTATACTACTTAATATGATTATTAAATCTACAAGTCTTTTGGTGGAATTTTTGGGTCTTAAGTGTAGAATATCATGTTATCTGCAAATAATGACCATTTAAATTCTCCCATTCCTATCCTTATTCTTTTTATTTCTTTTTCTTGTCTAATTGCTTTGGCTAATGATTCCAGAACTATATTGAATAGGAGGGGTGATTGTAAACATTCTTGTTTTATTCCTGATTTTAGAATGAAAGCTTTAAGTTTTTGATCATTTAGTATGATGTTGGCTATTGGTTTATGACAGATGTACCTTATTAGATTAAGAGAAAGACCATCTATATCAGTTTTTGGTTTTATCATCAATAGGTATTGGTCAATATATTTTCAGTATTTATTGAGATTCTCATGATTTTTGTCTTTGGTCTGTTAATATGATATATTGCATTTATTGATTTGGGTATTCATCACTGGGATGAATGCTACTTGGTCATGCTATATGATCCTTTTGATGGTTTTCTGTGTTTTGTTTGCCAGTATCTTAGTGAGGATTTTAGCATCTATGCTCATTAGTGATATCAGCCTGTAGTTTTCTTCTTGCTTGGTTCCTTCTCTGGTTTTGGTATCAGGCTGATACTTGCTTTCAGGAATGATTTTGGGAGTATTGCTTCTTTTTCATTTTCATTAAAGAGAATCAGCATTAGGTCTTTTCTAAATTTCTTGTAGAATTCAGTAATAACCCATCAGAATCTTGGCTTTTGTTTGTTAGTAAGTTTTTAATTACACTTTCAACTTCATTGACTGATATTGGATTATTTAGAATTTTTATATCTTCTTTATTCAGTTTTGGTAGTTCATATGTATCTAGGAGTCTGTCCATTTCTTCTGTATTTTCCATCTTATCAGAGAATAGGTTCTCAAAGATGATGATGAAAAAAGATGATAATCTTCTATATTTCCACAGGATGTATTGTGATTTCACCCTTTTCACTACTAATTGCATGAATTTGAGTCTTTCTTCTTTTTGATAATATTGGCTAAGGGTTTATGAATTGTGGAAACAACATACTTCCATGACAAATTATGACTGAAGAAATTCAAGACCAACAAAGCAGTTCTATAAAATGCTCTAAAGGATATTTTAGAAAGAAATAGTGAATTCCAAGAGCACCAACAGGCAGAGAAACATATTAAGCAGAGTGGAAAACAGGGAACCAAAAATAGAAAAATAATATGAGAAGGATAAGCCAATATGTATCAGCTGTAACAATCAATGTAAATGATCTCAATTCATGAATCAAAAGAAACAGACTTGCAGAATGAATCAAGAAACAAGATCCATCAATATGCTACATACAAGAAACACATTTACTTCATAAATAACTTCAAACACTGAAAGACAAAGGATGGAAAACAATACTCCATATGACAGGAACTCAGAAAAAAAGCATTGGTAACCGTTCTATTTGCACACAATGTGAACTTGAAGTCAAGACTGATAGAAAGAGATAAAGAAGGTCTCTACATAACTTAAGGGAAAATTCCAGAAGAGATAATAATCATAAACATATATGTACCAAAGACCAGTGCACTCAGCTACATAAAACACAATTAGGGCTTAATCGGACTACGTTCAGTGAACTCCAGGCAGCAAGCAGGGCCCGGAATCCACCCCTGGGCCCTGACTGCGCACCCTGTGGTAGAATCCCAGCACTCATGGGGCAAACTTGGAACTTCACTCCCAGGCAGTAAGACTACACCCTGTGTCTGAGGCCACCCCAGGACGCACAAGAGAGAAACCAGCGGGACTAACCAGACTATGCTCAGTGAACTCCAAGCAGTGAGCAGGGCCCAGAATCCACCCCTGGGCCCTCACCGTGCATGCCCCTGCAGAATCCCAGTGCACAGGGCAAACTTGGAACTCTGCTCCCAGAGGAACCTTGGAGTACAGTGGATTATCTATCCTAGCTTGAAGGGAGATTGAAACAGATGAAAAAGCAAAATGCAATCTCAAACATCTAATCCACCAGAAGCAAGTACAGGAGACATTGAAATAGAGGACTCCAAAAGTAACACACTGGAAATCTCTGAAAAGATAGCAAATGAAATAAAAAAGCAACTCCATGAGGCCATAGAGGAAATCAAATCAGAAGTACTCTCCCATGTAAAGATAGAAGTAACAACCTTAGTAAAGGACTTGCTGAGTGCAGCTAAAGAAGAAATAGAGAAAAAAAGTATAGAAGCATGGGAAACTGATTGAAACCTTGAATGAACAATATAGAAAACAAGCAGAATCCATGAAGCAAACTGAAAGAGACATCCAAGAAACAAAAATTCTATTCAAAGCATGCAAAACCATTTAAATGAAGCTGAGGATAGGATTTTAAACATTGAGGACAGGATCACAATTAGTGATCATGAAAGGATAGAACTTTTAAAAATAACAAAGCAGCATGAAATTACAATCCAGAAGCTTCAAGATGATGTTAATAGCAACAATATAAGATTAATAGGCATTAGTGAAGATGCTGGAGTCAATACAAATAACATAACTAAAATATTCACAGAAATAATAGGAGAAAATTTCCCAAACATGGGGAAAAAATATGATATGCAGATAAGTGAGGCATATAGAACACCAAAAAGTCACAACCAACATAAATCTACACCCAGACACATAATAATTAAGATCTCAGACATACAACATAAAAACAGAATACTAAAAGCTATTAGAGAAAAGACACACATCACCTATTGAGGAAAGCCCATTAGAATCACAACAGACTTTTCAGCACAAACCCTCAAGTCAAGACATGCTTGGAGTGAGATATTTCAAGTCCTGAAAGAAAACAACCTTCAACCCAGACTGATGTACCCAGCAAAACTTTCATTC
This sequence comes from Dolichotis patagonum, assembly GCA_004027295.1. NCBI lineage: Eukaryota > Metazoa > Chordata > Mammalia > Rodentia > Caviidae > Dolichotis > Dolichotis patagonum. The sequence continues at coordinate 17,342 of PVJX010032496.1, forward strand.
AAATTTAATAGAGAAACAAGATACTTCCACGACAAAGAAGAACTGAAGATATTCACATCCACCAAACCAACCCTAGAAAGAATATTGAAAGACATACTAAACACAGATTAAAATGACCACAATCACCAGAACAACAGAAAGAAACCACCAGGTAGGACAAGCAATAAAATTAGGAGGAAAATCAGAAAGCAAACAATTGGAACACAACATGGCAAAGTCCAACCAGTACATATCAGTGATATCCATAAATGTAAATGGCCTCAATTCAACTATCAAAAGAAATAGGTTGACAGAATGGATCAAGAAACAGGATCCCACAATATGCTGTATACAAGAAACACATCTGACCCAAAAGGAAACTCATAGATTAAAAGTCAAAGGATGGAAAACAGTATTAAATGCAACAAGAACACAGAAAAAGGCAGAGGTAACTATTCGATTTGCAGACAATGTGAACTTCAAACCTAAAATGATTAAAAGAGACAAAGAAGGTCACTACATACTCCTAAGTGGAAAAATCCAAGAGGAAGAACTAACAATTATAAATATATATGCACCAAACACAGGAGCACCCAACTATATAAGACAAATATTAATGGACATGAAAAACCAAATACACAAGAACACAGTTATTGCAGAGGACCTTAACAGCTCATTGTCACAAAGAGACAGATCAACTAGACAAAAAGTCAACAAAGAAATAATAGAACTGAATCATACCTGTGTGCAATTGGACTTAGTAGATGTTTACATAGTGTTCCACCCAACCAAATCAGAATACACATTTTTCTCAGCTGCACATGGGACATTCACCAAAATAGACAATATATTATCCCATAAAACATTCTTAAGTAAATGCAAAGGCACTGAATTACATTTTATGTAAATGTTTTATTTACATAAAACATTCTTAAGTAAATGCAAAGGCATAAAATCTGACTATAGCGCACTGAAACTGGAAATTAATGGCAAAAGAAATTGCAAAACCTGCATAAATACATGGAAATTAAATCACAACCTTTTGAACAACCAGTGGGCTACAGATGAAATTAAAGAAGAAATAAAGCAATACCTACAACTCAGTGAAAATGCAGACACAACATATTGTAATCTGTGGGATCAATGAAAGCAGTCTTAAGAGGGAAATATATAGCAATAAATCTTCATATAAAGAAAGTAGAATGAGCACAAATAAAAAACCTAATGCTTCATCTCAAGCTTCTAGAAAAAGAAGAGCAAGTTAAACCCCAAGCTCATAGAAGAGAGGAAATTGTAAAGATTAGAGCAGAAATTAATGCAATTGAAACTAAAAAAAAAAAATACAGAGAATTAATGAATCAAAAAGCTGGTTTTTTAAGAGAATAAACAATATTTATAAACCTCTAACTAACGGTATAAAGAAAAAACCTAAATTCACACAATAAGGACCAAAAAGGGGAAAATTACTACAGCTTCCATGGAAATTCAAAAGATCATGAATAACTACTTTGAAAATCTCTACTCACATAGAGTGGAAAACACAGAGGAAATGGACAGATTTCTAGAAACATGAACTACAAAAGCTCAACCAAGAAAATATAGCAATTTTGAATAACCCAATATCAGCTATTGAAATTGAAAATGTAATAAAAAAAACTTACCAACAAAGAAAAGCCCAAATCCTGATTCAGTTCGCAGCTGAATTCTGTAAGAAATTTAGAGAAGACTTGATGCCAATACTCCTTAAATTCTTCAATGAAATTGAAAAGAAATCAATCTTCCCTAAATCATTCCTGGAGGCAAGTATTCCTCTCATACCAAAACCATAGAAAGACCCAACCAAAAAGGAGAACTATAGGCCAATCTTACTAATGAACATTGATGCAAAGATTCTCAGTAAAATACTGACAAATAGAATGCAAATAAGCAACAAACTCACCAAGAGAGAAATTATGGAAATATCACCCTTTACAATAACATCTAAAAAAATGAAATACTTAGGAATCAACCTAAGAATGTAAAAGACCTATATGCTGAAAATTATACTATGCTAAAAAAGGAGTTTGAAGAGGATATTAGAAAATGGAAGGATGTTCCTTGCTCTTGGCTAGGAAGAACCAACATTATGAAAATGGCCATACTCTCAAAACTGTTATACAGATTTAATGCAATCCCAATCAAAATACCATTGATATACCTCACAGATCTAGAGAAAATACTCTTAAAATCCATTTGGAAACAGAAGAAACCTAGAATACCAAAGGCAGTTCTGAGCAATAAAGACAAGGCAGGAGGCATCTCAATTCCTGACTTGAAACTGTACTACAAAGCCACAGTGATAAAATCGGCATGGTACTGGCAAAGAAATAGATCTGAGGATCAATGGAACAGATTAGAAGATGCAAGTATAGGTACAAAGACATTCAGCCACTGATATGTGACAAAGAGGCTAAACATGTTCACTGGAGGAAGGATAGCCTCTTTAATAAATGGTGTTGGAAAAATTGGCTCTCCACATGCAGAAGAATGAAACTAGATCCATGCCTATCACCATGCACAAAACTAAAGTCTAAATGGACCAAGGACCTAAACATTAAAACAGAAACACTAAATCTACTGGAAGATAAGGTAGATATAAGTCTTGGAGACATAGGGTTAGGCAGAGAATTCATGAACAAAATGCAAACTACACAGAAAACGCTTCAGAGACTCAATAACTGGGATCTCATATTACTGAAAAGTTTCTGCACTTCAAAAGAAATCACCAACAGAGTGAAAAGAAAACCCATAGAATGGGAAAGAATTTTAGCCAGCAACCCCTCAGACAAAGGAGTTCTATCAAGAACATATAAAGAATTGAAAAATATCAAGTCGCCCAAATTCAAAGACCCACTCCAAAAATGGGCATCTGAGATGAACACACAGTTCTCAGATAAAGATATACAAATGGCAAATAAATACATGAAGAAATGTTCACCATCACTGGTCATTCAAGAAATGCAAATTAAAACAGTATTGAAACTTCATCTCACTCCAGAAAGAATAGCTGCCACCAAGAAATCAACTGATAACA
>PVJX010032497.1:0-20378 GCA_004027295.1 Dolichotis patagonum
ATCCAACAAAAACCTGGTAATATGGTTATCAATCCCACACACTTAAACATACATGCAGTTATATCCTTTAGAGCATTTTCTTTCCCTCTTTTTGCTTTTTAAGTACATTATCTGTTTAGTTATATTATGTTTCAGCTTTCTCAGTACCTTATTGATCTGTTTTGTTATTGTTACTTCCTTTTTAATCACCTTATATAATTCTGTTTTTTGTTTTTGAGTTTCTCATCCTTCATGTCACATGGATCAGCTTTGGTGGAGTTGGGAGTTTTTGGAGGTATTTTGTTACCTTATTTTCTCATGTTCTCTTGTTTTATTTTTATTTAATTTTTATTAACTTGAAGGTAGTAATATACAACAAAACAGGATGGAATAAAGCCAATTGAGACAGTATAGTGAAATTGGCACAGAACATCACAGCAGGTTACCAGGACAGCAGTAATAGGCAACATTGTATATCTCGTTGTCTTCACAATAATTGTTCTTCTACTAGGTACAGCAAAATCAAAAGAAATGCACAACATTATAAGAACACATCAACACAGAGTATTGAATAGAGCAACACCGTTAATCAGGACAAAGCAAAACGGCGATAAAAATATCTGCCTTCAGAGATAGTAGAAGGAAACTCCCTCCACTTGCTGTACCACATATGGTCACCTCCTAAGAGATACCCAGATCCCTGGATCCCAATAGTTAACGGGGGGTTGGGGTGGGGGGGAGATGTGGTATGTTTGATTCTAAGCCCATGCGCCGGTAGGCAGCAGGCCGGTTGCTGGTTGGCTCAGCGCCCTAAGTTCCAACATGGCGCCGGATCTCAGGGAACGCAGTTGCTTCTTATTTCCCCACCCTGGGGTGGCTGTGGCTTGCCAGACCACAGTCACTTACCAGGGCGGCAGGCTAGTTGCCGGTTGGCTCAGTGCCCTAAGTTCCAACATGGCTGAAAGCATAAATCTCAAAGCTAGACAACCAGAGATCTTCACTATCTACCATATTGTCTCTTGTTTTCTTCCAAATGGTTGTCCATATCTTTGTATACCATGCGTTCCTACAAAACAACATAGTCAATCTTTCACAAGATGCCCAGTTCATTGGCTCCCACTTGCTAAGGGGGTGGGGTGGGGACGACCTGAGATGTTTGATTCTCAGCCAGCGTGCAGGCAGACTCATAGCCACTCACCAGAGAGTGGGGGAGCTCCTTGTTCTCCCAGCACCCCAGGTCGCCACATGGTGCAGGTCCCAAGATGCCAGGGTTTTCAATGTATAAATCTTTTACTTTATTATATTTATTCCTAAGCATTTCACCTTTTTTGATGTTATTGTGAAGGATGTGGTTTTCCTAATTTCTCCCTCAGAGAGATTGTTGTTTGTGTACAGAAATGCTATTGATTTTTGAGTGTTGACTTTGTATCCAGCTATGCTGCTGAATTGGTTTACTAAGCCTAAGTCTATTGGTGGAGTTTTTAGTCTTCTACATAGAGTATCATGTCATCTGTGAATAATGATAATTTAATTTCTTTCTTTCTTATCTTTATTCCTTTTCTTCCTTGTCTAATTGCTCTGATTAACGTTTCCAGAACTATATTGAATAAGAGTGGTGATAGTGTGCAACCTTGTTTTGTTCCTGATTTTAGAGTGAAAGCTTTCAATTTTTGTCCATTCAGTATGATGTTGGCTGTTGGTTTGTCATAGATGGCTTTTATCAGATTGAGGTAAAGACTATCTAGTCTGATTTTCTCTAGGGCTTTTACCATGAATATGTGTTGGACTTTATCAACAGCTTTTTCTGCATCTATTGAGATGATTATGTGATTTTTGTCTTTCGCTCTGTGGATATGGTATATTACATTTATTGTTTAATCCCAATTGGTTGTGGTTAAATCCCAATTGGATAAATCCCAATTAGTTGTGGTGTATAATCTTCTGCTGATTTGCTGCATTCTGTTTGCTACTATTTTATTGAGAATTTTTGCATCTATGTTCATTAGAGAGATTGGCCTGTAGTTCTTTCTTGGCTGAGTCTTTCTTTGGTTTTGGTATCAGGGTAATATTTGCCTCCCAGAATGAATTAGGGAAAATTGCTTCCCTTTCAATTTCATTAAAGAGTTTGAGGAGTATTGGTATTGAATCATCTCTGAATTTCTTGTAGAATTCAGCTGTGAATCCATCAAGATGTGGGCTTTTTTTGTTGGTAAGTTTTAAAATACATTTTCAATTTTGTTAACTGATATTGGATTATTCAGAAGTTTTATATCTTTTTGATCCGGGTTTGGTAATTCATATATTTCTAGGAATCTGTCTATTTCTTCTGTGTCTTTGATTGTATGAGAATAAAGATTTTCAAAGTAAGCATTGATGATCTGTGTTTCCACAGGATCTGTAGTGATTTTTACACTTTTTATTATTTATTGCATGAATTTGAGCTTGTTCTTTCCATTTTTTGATAAGGTTGGCTAGACATTTATCAATTTAATTTATTATTTGAAAGAACTAACTTTTTCATTCATTAATTCTTTGTATTGTTTTCTTAGTCTCTATTGCATTAATTTCTGCTCTGATCTTTATAATTTCCTCCCTTCACTGAGATTTGGGCTTGACTTTTTCTTCTTCTTTTTTCTAGAAGTTTGAGGTACAGCATTACGTTATTTATGCTCATTCTGTTTTCCTGCTGTGAGAATTCGCTTCTATAAGTTTCCTTCTGAGGATTGCTTTCACTGTGTCCCACAGGTTCTGGTAATTTGTATTTGAATTTGCATTTGATTATATATATTGTTTAATTTCTTCTGTGACCCATTGGTTGTTCATTAGGGTGCTATTTAATTTTCATGTTTATGGAGCTTTTGTGATTTGTCATTAATTTCCAATTTCATTGCACAATGGTAAGATAATATACATGGGATAATTTCAGTCCCTTTGCATTTACTTAAACATGTTTTATGGACTAACATATTGTCTATTTTAGAGAGCATCCCATGTGCAGCTGAGAAGAATGTATATTCTGATGTTGTTGGATAGAAAACTCAGTACATGTCTACTAAGTCTATTTATTCACAAGTTTGATTCAGTTATATTATTTCTTTGTTGAATCTTATTCCAGTTGATCTGTCTCTTTGTGATAATAGGTATTAAGGTGCCCCATTATAATTGTATTATTGCTTGATTTTTCATGTCTATTAATATTTTTCTTACATAGTTGGGTGTTCTCATATTTGGCACACATATATATATGCATCATTGTTATCTCTTCCTCTTGAACTTTTCTGCTAACAAATGTGTACTGACCTTCTTTATCTCTTTTGATCATTTTTGGTTTGAAGTTCACATTGTCTGCCAACAGAATTCTACATCTGCTTTTTTTCTGGGTTCCTGTCACAAGGAGTACTGTTTTCCATCCTTTGACTTTCAGTCTATGGATTTCTTTTGAGTTAAATGTGTTTCTTGCATACAGCATATTGTTGGATTTTGTTCCTTGATCTGCTCTGCAAGTCTGTTTTGTTTGATTGGTGAATTGAAGCCATTTACATTAATTATTATAGCTGATATGTATTGACTTATTTTCATCATGTTATAATTCTGCTGTTGGTTCCATACTTTTCACCTCTGTTTAATTGCTTGTCTTGCTTGTTGGTTTGTTTCTGTTGTTGTTCTTGAAATTGTGATCATTTTTATTTCTTTCTAGAGTATCTTTCTGTACTCTTTGTAGCATTGATTGGGTTGTCATGAAGTTCTTCAGTTGTTCTTTGCTATAAGTATTTTATTTCTCCATTGATTTTTAAAGATAAGTTTCCGGGGTACATCAATCTGGATTGGAATATGTTTACTTTCACTACTTGAAATACTTCCTTCCATGCTCTTCTTGACTTGATGATTTGTGTTGAGAAGCATGCCATGATTCTAACAGGCTTTCTTTATAGGTGATCTGTTTTTTTACCCTAGCAGCTTTCAACATTCTGTACTTATGCTGAATTTCTGGGATCTTGATTATTATATGTGGAGGTATAGATTTATTTTGGTTATGGATAATTGGAGTTCTGTATGCTTCACTTGTCTGTATGTCAGATTCTTTTCCATGTTTAGGAAATTTTCTGCTATTACTTCTGCAAATAGTCTTTTTATGTCATTTGTGTTGTTTCCTTTTTCACTGATACCTATCAACCTTATATGGTTTCTCTTTGCATCATCTTACAGCTATTGAATTATTTCCTGATTCCTTGTTATTTTTTGAGTGGTCTTTCCTCTCACGATCACTAGCTACAATCCTGTCTTCAAGGTCTGAGAGCCTGTCGTCAATTTCATTCATGCAGTTCTGTGAGCTTTCAATGGAATTTTTGATTATCTGGATATTTCCTTAAATCTATTTCACATATTCTAATTGTTTTTTGTTCATTCAAGGTTTTCATCACTTTCTTCCTATGTATCTCTATTTTTTTTTATCTATGTCTTCTTTGGATATACTCACCAATTCTTTCATTATGTTAATCATTTCTGTTTTTACCTGAGAGATTATTTCTGAATCTGAGTTTTTTTTTGCTCAGCATGATTCAGTTCCACCAATTTTTCTGCAAATAAAAATATTTTACTGTTGTTTATGGTTGAATGATATTTATGTGTGTGTGTGTGTGTGTGTGTGTACCTCAGATTTTCTTTATCCATTCATCTATTGATGAGCACCTAATTTTGTTCCATATTTGGCTATTGTGAATTATGCAGCAATAAATATTGGTAAGCAGGTATTTCTATAGTATGCCTTCTTTTAATTATTTCAAGTATATACTAAGGAACTGTATAGCTGGGTCAAATGGTAGCTCTATTTTTAGTGTTTTGAGGAACCTCCATACTGTTTTCCATAGTAGCTATACTAATTTACATTCCTACTGATATAGGGGAATGAAACTCCCAATCTACTATATGTCCAGCATGAGTTTGTGTTCTCTAAATTTGAAGAATGAATTTTAGGGACAACAGAGTTTAACAGCAGAATACATTTATTGAGAGAAAGAAAGCTTCTGAGAGAGAGAGAGAGAGAGAGAGCGAGCGAGCTGGAGTGGGTTGCCAAAGACTCTTCTTTTCTAGGGACTTTTATAGAGTAAAAGCACAAAATGAGGTAGGTCTAAGGTGGGAAAGACATGGGAACTTGCAAGGTGGGTGTAAAGTGGGACAGTGCTATGGTCAACTAATAAGATTAATTGCTCCGGTAAAACTGAATAAATCAGGGACAGATGGGGAAGTGAACCGCGTGGCAAGCAGGCATGCATATAGAGCAGTGACCCTTCCTGTAAGGGGTTGGGATGGTGACTCTTGGCTTCCTCAGGGTGATAGAGAGCTATTTAGAATATAAATCCTTAGGATGTGGGTGTATCTGTTTGATTCTTTTGTCTTGAGTTCTGGCCCACAATGGGAGGTGTTAGTCTCCCCAACAGTTGCAAGGTATCTGGCCTTCTGCACTGGCTCTTTTGAGGACCTAGCCCTGTCTGACTGCCTATAATATTTCTAACTAACTCAGTTGTCTATAGCACTACCAGTAGTATAGAAGGGTTCCTTTCTCCTCTCATTCTTGCCCATATTTATAAATTTTTGTGTTTTGATGATAGCCATTCTGAATGGGGTGAGATGACATCTCAGTATCGTTTTGATTTGCATTTCCCTAATGGCTAAAGATATTAAGCATATTTTTCATATTTTTGTTGGTCAGTTGTTCTTCTTTTTAGAAGTGCCTGTTCAATTCATTTGAGCATTTTGGACTCTTGGTTTTTGCCCTCTGAATTCTTCTTTTCTTTATCTATGAAACAGCTCATGTTTACAGCTGAGTGAGTTTTCTCAGCCTACTGTCTACTTGTTAAGGGTTTGTACCCTCTTAATTTTGTACTATCTGTCCTGTTCAATCCAAACTGGCACAAGTCTATAAAAATTTTACAAGATTTTATGTATCAATTTATGAGTTACTCCATTAATCAAAAATTGTATTCATAATGATCTTTGAGATGAGAAATTCCCCACCTTGAGTCTTAGTCAGGCTACCCCAGGATAATTACCTTAATATTCTAATTGAAAAAGTTTTGCTCAAACTATCACTTTTTGTTCAAAGTGCTCTTAGCTTGCTTTGCCTTGTTTAAGTTCAACACACATTAAGGTATGGACAGCTGTTTTGAGGAGAATGAGAGACACTATGACAGCCATTCTTGGCTTTCCTAATGTCTGGTCTTGAAGACCTGAAATGCCCTCCTCGTCCTGCTCAGATCAATTCCATACTAGGTTGTTTCATGTGAATTCTCTGTATGTGACAATATGGACAACTATTTGGAAGAAAACAAGAGTCAATATGATAGAGAGTGAATATCTCCCATTGTCTAGTTTTGAAATTTTTGTCTCTTACATTGCTTTCTTGTGATCTGCTTTGCTCTGTTTTGTTGTGTTTAATTTTACCCTTTTGATATAATTGCATGTATATTTGAGTGGTAAGATGGATGACCATATTGCTGTTTTTGTCAGATCGTGGAGCAGAACTGTTAACAGTCTCACTGTTTGAATGTCTACCTTACATGTTTTAACTTTGTAAATTGAACAGCTATTTCCAAGAGGTCAGTATGTAATTTGTCAAGCAATAATTTCTTAGGTTTTTTTGTTGTTGTTCTTTTCCTTTTTTCCTTGGAATACTGTATGGTTGCTACCCTTTATTCTGTTTTGTTTTGTTTTTTTCTCTTTAAATAAAATTATTTAAAAAAAAAAGAAAAAGTTTTGCTGTAGAATAAACTACAGGACATTACGGCGGTGAAGATGTTTACCCTGAGGTCACTTCCTCCTTCCCTTATTACAACTTCCTTTTTCCTTTCCCAGTGCACACAAAAAAAATTCCAATCAACTCCTCAAGCATCATCAATGCCCACCCTAAGCACCACCCCTGGTCAAAGGTTACATATGTCCCATACCCCATGTCCCAGTGAAAGGAGATAGCCCAGCCACCATGGGTTGTGTGCTCCTTCCATGTTCTCACCTCAATAAACCTGTTTGTTTTGTAGTTTTACTTCTCTATTGTGCCAGAAAACTCTTTCACTAAGAAGTTAAAAAAAAAAGTTCTATTTTTCGACAGAAAAGATTTGTAAGACATGGCCTTCACATCCTTACAAGGGAGGAAGCACTTTACAATAGCAGAGTAAGAGCACCTTTAAAAATCCATTCTTCTATAAAAGCAACTGGGACGCAGCTCAAAGTTTTTAGAACTCTGGAAATTAGCCGAAATCTTGTAACAATCTGAGGAGTGTTTATTTAAGAAAAATGGATGAATCCTAGTAAGAAAAGTAAACTTTGTGATGTTTTCATTTGCTCTATTCTCATTCCCTGTGTCTTGGCTCTGTGGTAGCCTTAAAACAGGCTTAGAATCATGGTGCTTGTCAGAACCAGTGCAGGGAAGGGAGGAGAAGAAGCTGGAGTCCTGCTGGTTACCAGCAGAAGGAGATGAGGGAACAGTCACAGCAGAGTCCCAATGAAGGATGGAATAGAAGAAATGACACCAGGAGCCATGGCTCAGATAGATAAAGAGGAGAAAGAGTACGCAGTCGGCAAAGCACTAGAGGGACATGGAGAATGAAGAGACTGCTTGTGACAATTACTTGCAAAAAAAAATATTCCACTTTCTTATTGAGTAACTTCATCAAGTGCTAAACTATGTGCTATTGTCTTTCTAATAAAAAAGCACTATGTTAATTTCCCAGCTCTGTAAACTAGTATTTCAGGTAACCATTGGCAACTGTTTCTTGTGCCCTGTGCTAGATTGTGCTAGATTTTTTAAAACTCATATAACTCTGGAACTTTTTTTTTGTTTAAAGAATCATAGTACATTGGTTATAATGTAATCTTTTCTTTTTATCAATTCAAATTTGTTATTTTAAAATTCGAATTTGCTTAAAGCAAAGTGTAATGGTTAAAATTCATTAGTGTGAATTAAACTGGACTTTTATTAAAACCAACCAACCAACCCATGGTCCAACAACGAGAAGAAGGGAAATAATGGGATTGGAGTGTGCTCACAACCCCTCTCTCTCACCCTTCCAAAAAGCCCCATTTACAGAGCTTATTTAAATTTGCCCAACTTAGAGTTTGCTCTGTAGGAAAACCCCATTTGTAGGACATTTTCCAAAAAATAACTCACTGCAGTTGTTTAATATCAAGCTACTTGAGGCAGTGATACTACCTCAGGCAAGGGACTGGCCAAAAAATTCAAAAGAAAAATTTGAAGAGAGAAAAATTTGGGAGCTTTGTAAAACATCGGCACATCCTTGTGCATCTAGAAGGACATGTGCATGGGCAGGGACTTGTAAACACCCAAGAAAGGCCTGGGAAGGCCCCAGTCCCTCACTTCTGGCTGATGCTGAGACTCTGCATATCAGACAATAAAGATCCAGCAGAACTGTACAAATTGAAGATGGGTCTTAGTGCACACAGAGTGCATGCATGGGAAAGTATAGGAGGCTAATTGCTTCAAGATATTTAAAGAATCTGTGTCCAAATATTAGCTAATCACTAAGTTAGCCAAAGAGAGACGTCAGTGGGTGCACATGATAAAGATTGCAGAATTGGTAGAATTATTCCATGAAACAAAACAGCAGTACTTACAACAGTAACAACAGACCTGGGCAGGGTAAGTGGGAGGAAGGACACAATTTTAACAGTTGCTATATTATATTATTTTCAATCAAAACTTAGAAGACCAACAAGGGACATGACATTATGGTACCTATTAAGGAAAAATCAGATAAAGAGACTCCCAGAGGAAGCCTACATGTTGGATTTATCAACAATTTGCTTCTGTACTTCAAAAGAAATCACCAGCAGAGTGAAAAGAAAACCCACAGAATGGGAAAGAATTTTAGCCAGCAACCCCTCAGACAAAGGACTTATATCAAGAACATATAAAGAACTGAAAAACATCAAGCCTCCTAAATTCAAAGATCCTTTCCAAAAATGGGCATCTGAGATGAATACACAGTTCTCAGAGAAAGATATACAAATGGCAAATAAATACATGAAGAAATGTTCACCATCACTGGTCATTCGAGAAATGCAGATTAAAACAACATTGAGATTTCATCTCACTCCTGAAAGAATAGCTGCCATCAAGAAATCAACTGATAACAAATGTTGGCGAGGCTGCAGGAGAAAAAGGAATACTGCTCCACTGTTGGTGGGAGTGTAGACTGGTGCAACTACTATGGAAATCAATATGGAGAATTCTCAGAAGACTAGAATTGGAAGCTCCATTCAATTCAGCTATTCCCCTCCTGGGTATTTTCCCAGAAAAACTGAAAAGTTCATATCATAGTGATATATGTACACCCATGTTCATAGCAGCACAATTTGTAATAGCTAAATCTTGGAAACAACCAAGACGCCCATCAACTGCAGAGTGGATGAAAAAGATGTGGTATTTTTATACAATGGAGTATCACTCAGCTATGAAGAAGGATGATCTTGAGGCCTTCATAGGTAAATGGAGACAACTTGAGACTATCTTCATTAGTGAAATAAATAAGAATCATATTTATAAATATCACATTGTGTCTCTAGTATAAAAAGTAATAAGAAATGTAGGAGAAATAAAACCCAAAATGTGTAATTGCTACTGTAAAAAAGAGAGAAAAAGAAAGTGTTCTAAAGGATATAATTGCATGTATGTTTAAGTGTGTAAGATGAATGACTATATTATAGTTTTTGTTAGATTGTGGAGCAGAAATATTAACAGTCTCATTGTTTGAATGTGTACTTTGTATGTTTTAACTTTGTAACTTGAACAACTATTTCCAAGATGATAGTATGTAAGTTATCAAGTAATGATTTCTTAGTGTTTTTTGTTCTTTTCTTTTTTCCCTTGGAATTTTGTATTGTTGCTATCCTTTTTTCTGTTTTGTTTTCTTTTCTCTTTAAATAAAATTAAAAGAAATAAAATTCCTATCTATCTATCTATCTGTCTGTCATCTATCTATTGACCTATCTCATATTCAAAGAATTAAAGGAAACTATGCTTGAAGAATTAAGAGAAAATATGGAAATTATGCCTCATGAAACATAAAATATTAATAAGTGATAAATTACAAACAGAAACCAAGTAGAAAATCTGGAATCAAAATTTGTAATAACAGAAATGAAAAAGAAAGTACCAACAAACTTGAAGATAAATCAGTTGAGATTATCTAGTCCAAAGAACACAGAAAACAAATTTTAAAAAATGAACAGAATCTCAGAGATTTGTGTATCTCCATGAAGTATACTACCATATGTATAATGACATATAAGGAGGAAGAGAATAGGAAATAGTAGAAAAAATTTTTAAAAAGAATGAAATTTTCCAATATTTGATGCAAAATGTTGTCTACCCAAAAGACTCAAACTCCAGGTAAGATAAATTTTAAAAGATTTATATGGATCACAATAAAATCATTAAAAGTCAAAGACAAAGAGAGAATAGTGAAACCAGCAGCAAAAAAATCCGTATTATACAAAATTCCTCAATAAATTAACATCTGACTTAGCATTAGAAATCATTGATACCAGAAAGAAGTGAGTTGGCATATTCAAAATGCTGAAAGAACAAGCTTGTCAACCAGAAATTTTATATTAGGGGGACTAGCCTTCCAAAATAAAGGAAAAATTAAAACATTACCAAGATAAAGAATAAATTACCAAAAATTAAAACATTATCAAGATAAAGAGAAAATGACCCACAAGGAGAATTTCCATACAGGAACTGTTAATAGTTCTTTCTAGTTGATATTAAAATACAGTATCTTGACTTCACATGAAGAAATAAAGTATATTGTTTCATTGGGTAAATATAAAGATATCTCTGTTGTAACTCATTTCTTATCTGATTTAAAAGAAAATTTATATAGCAAACTGTGTTAATGAGTTTAGACTTATTGAAAATGTAACTCATATGACAGCAACAGCACAAATGAGGGAGCAAATGAAGCTACAGTGGAACAAAATTTTCTACTATTGAAATGAATTTGCTATTAATTCAGACTAGATTGTTTTACCTGTTAGTTAATATCACCAAGGTAATTGCTAAGAAAATAACACAAGAATATAGTAAAGGAACTCAAAGAATTAAAGTGGTATGCTAGAAAATGTCTACTTGACAAAAGAGAAGGAGGCAATGGAGGAATAGATAAGAAATATAAGACATAGAAAACAAATATCAAATGGCAGATATAAATTTTGCCTTATCATTACCTGCATTAAATGTAAATGGACCAAACATTCCAATTAAAATGCAGAGGCACTTAAAATGGAGGTTGTAGTTAGCCCTTTAGGGGAGAAGGGATGGAATGATGGGACACAAAGAGGCACACATGTGCTTTGATTAGTGATTTAGTTTTGGGATGGGTTGTAAGCAGGGACATTTAGTATTATTGAACTTTAAATAACTTCATGTGCATGGTAATTATGGTGTTAGTGAACTTCCCAGAATTGTGCACTGTGGCCCCACTCTGGTTGGTTCACACACATGGATATTATAATATGATTTATTATGTTGTCCTAAAAAACAACAAATAATAGAAAATAAATACGCAAAATGAAAAATAAACAGAAAAAATAAAAGAGGAGAAGAGTTTAGCTTTAAGTCAGTCGGATAGTCAACATCATTTTGGGGGACTAAACAGTCACTTTCTGGCAGTGGTCCTGAAATACAAGGGCTTTCCTGAGAGCCTCATACCACACCATAGTGGGGTGCAGTAGAGTTCTGCGTGGCCCATAGCTGTTCTTCCTTCTCTGGGGCCAATAGAGTTAAGTTCCAGGGGGCCATGTTTGCACCTCCTTGTCCAGGATTATCAGAGAGTACCCTGCCTCTCTAGCTGCAGGGCTGGCCATCTGAGCAACTCAAGCCTATTAGTTATTTCTTAAAATTTTTTATAGCAGGAATTGAAGAAAAAGATTCATCCTCTCTCTGAAAGTGGAACCAAAAGTTTTGAGATGCTGCAGCTTGCAGAAGAGAATGAAACATCTGGCAAGGAGAAGCAGAGGCAGGAGGTGGTGACATTGGAGTCCAGTTGTATTCATGCCTTTCCATGGTGCACGATTCCAGCACACTGTCAGTAACTTCTTCCTGTGGCCTAGATGCTTTTCTATCACTGGCTATCAGAGGTGAAGTGAAGGAGAACACACACACACACACACACACACACGCACATGCTTGAACACGTGCACACATGCACACACACATCTGACTGAAGAATGCCTTTACCGTCGTGATTCAACATACATGCAGTTAAAAGTCAGCACCCCAGTACTGACGAGTTTCTAAATAGAAAAGTAAATACGTGATATCCACCTGAGATGCTTGAATATACTTCTTCAATTATTCACTTTATTCATGCCTTCAACCAATGTCCATTAAACACCAAGTGTGTGTTAGGTTTTCTAAACCTGGCTTATGCACAGGCAAGGAAAGCCACAACAACCCCCAGTGCTCATGGGAAGGGCAAGCACTGGGCAAAGCTAGCTGACATGTAAACATGTGCTCTATAACTTCTGGTAAGTTCTCCAAATGAAAGAGCAAGCTGCTAAGAAACAAAGGATGGGCAGGGTTAGAACAGGTGATGGAGAAAGGAGCACTTAAGCAAAATCCAGATGTAGAAGAAATCAGCTAAGTGAAGAACAAAATAAAGTGCATGCGTGGGAAAGGGAAGAGTATGGGTAATGCTGGTGCAGAGAGAATACAGTGATATTAATGAAAACATACAGCACTTACTGTATGCCAGTTGAGGTAGGTACTGTTTTTTCCTTTCAGAGTTAGCAACCAGGGCACAGAGAGGTTAAGTAACCTGTCAAAGGTCACACAGCTAGTAAGAGATTGAACTCTGATTCACACCCAGGAGGGTACTATGTTGGAGCTTGCGTGTGAAGGTTTGAACAGAGAACATCTGGCAGAAGCTGTGGGTCATGTCCAACTTTATATATATAGGTCATGGAAGAAGTTTGAGTTTTATTCCATGTGTCACGAGAAGCAATAAAAGATATAATCAGAAGAGTACGTGATTTAATGTAGATGTTAAAAAGCCAGTGATGAACTGAAATGATTATATTTTTATGATCATAAAACTTGCATGTGTTCATTTGGAAAACACACAAACGCACCAAGCAGAAAACTTTAAAAATTGCCTCTAATTTGATGCCCCTCAGGCAACAGATAATCACTGTTAACCTTGGAATAGAGTCTTAACAATCATTTATAAATGTTGGTATTTGGAATGATCACACTGTACTCGTCGTTCTATCAACCAGCACTTAAGAAAAATATAGTATCAAGTGGCAGTTTTGTTCCAAGGTTTTGCAGGAAGAGACTGATGTTGGCGGGTGGAGGGATGGAAAGAAGCTTAAGTTCCAGTGGAATTAGCCCAGCAGGGAGATGCATTGTGTCTGGGGCATGGGTTTAAACTGTCACTTGGAAGGCCGCCTTTCTGCCATGTGTCAGCTCTCTGAAGATTCTGATTTTTTTGAGTTCTTCAAGGAACAGGCTGGCGCCAGCCCCTCTCCTTCCTCTGCACTTCTTGGCCATAAGAGGTAGTGGAGGAATGGTCCTTGGGTGCTACTTCACAAGCTTCTCGTGTTCTCCTCACCCTATGGGCCTTTACAGGTCCTAACCCAGGATGAGGAAATGGACAGGTCCTAAGCTTCATCCTGTCCCACTTATAATCATGGCAAATCAGCAACTTTGTATCAGGCGGTACTTTTTCGATGCATCCTTTAAATGAACCCTACTTCCCGTCCTCTAAGGTAAGGATAGTCCCGTTTACTGGTCAGGAAACTAAAGTGGAGGGAGGTAACAACTAGAAAACCACACAGTTGTTGGCCCTAAGTATTCCAGACTTAGATTCCACCTGTCCCACCACCTTTTCATACAGTCTGTGTCTCCTATATTGAGGCCGAAATTTGACCCTCTCTGTCTGTCCCTAGGTTTCACTGGGCTGAAGGATGACCAAGGTTGTGAGACTGGCCAACCCCAAAGCTCAGGGTATTTAAAAGGCACAAATAACGGGTAGGTGCAGAGTGCCACATGCCAGAAATCCAGGCTGAAGAACTAAAGTGCAGATCCATTCAAGGGAGAAAACTGGCTTAGAGGGGTGCAGGACCATAAGTGCTTTAAGATCAGGACTGAGTCTAAATCCTTACATACCCAGCAGGCCTCTTTCACAGCTGGGTCAGGTTGGAATAAGTTCCCCAGGACTGGCTGGGAAAATCCCCAGGATGCCAGGCCACCAGGCAGTGTTCCCAGGGAAGCTGATCTGCCACTGTCCCTCCCTCCTATTCATGGAAAAGTACAGGCGGGCCAGTGCCCCTCAAGCCTTCAGGCAAATGCCTGGCTGCCCTCTGGACTCTCTCTAACTGCAAGCATTGGCTGATTTATTCTTGGTGCAAGGCTGTAGGAAAATAGTTTCCAAAAAATCAGTTTAAAAAAATGTGGAAAATATCTACCACCCAAGTGTCTGCAGTGAGTAGGTATGGGAAGTCTCCTAGACAGGCATGCAGCTGAAGATTCGCAGTCCTGCCATGACGCGGGAAGGAATGTGCAGCCCTGTCACCTGCAGGAGCCTTTTACTGTCTGCTCCATCTGGGGAGAGTGTGCAGAGTGTGCTGGGCATTGAAGCCTTCTGAGAGACTCCTTCATGAGCCACGGGCCCAGTGGGGCATGAGTCAGGATACCAGACCTGATCCTCTAGGTGCTCTGTGGAGAACTGGAACCCACGTCTGTTTCTTCAGGCATTCTGGGGTTGCTGAGCTGTGACTTCCTCTCTGCATCCTTTTTTCTCTTCCTTTCATAGGTAGTGATTTATAGTTTTACATATGCTCCCATTTGATACTTGCAACAAGTGAGGCACTGAGGTATAATTTGGCTTACTGTACAAAAGAGGAGACCATGGTTCAGGGAGAGAAGGCGCCTTCCTGAGGTTATGACCTTAGCTCCTGCAAGTCCAGTTTCCTTCCTAAACCCGGGGTGTGGCCCACAACCTTCCATCTTGGGTACCCCACAGGCCCAACTGCTATCATTCAGAAACATGTAATGCTGGGCAGTTAGCACTGGTCTCTGGTCAGGAGGCCTGCCCTTCAGTGGCACTAGATCTGGCCCATAGTTGGCTCACTGAGTGTATGAAAGAGCGAATGAATGACTTTGGGCAAGTCACTTCAGTTTCCTCATCTGCACAAAGGAAATATTGAGTTGGATGACTTCTGACATCTAAACCCTCTCTTATCCAAAGTTTTGAGGATTTGTATGTTTTGGTTTTGATCAATTCCAAATTTCCTGGATTTTGTCAGGGATGCCATCCTTCCTTTCAAGTCAGTTCAACTTTGTGTTTTAGCATGCCATCTGCTGTGGTCTTTCCTAATAACCACTTTACCCTGGTGGAGAGAGAGCCGACTTCAGGATCTGAAAGCCCAAGGTCGTTGGTTTCTGTAGGCCCAGTCCTAAAAGGATAAGATGAGGTTGTCACTGGGGTAAGAGACTGAAATATGGGGGAAGAAATAATGTGTATGATGAATTCAGGGTATTAGTGTTGGGGTCACGGGTGAGGCATTTGGGGTATGAATCTGGGTGGGCTGTAAAGGTGTGTTTATTTGACCAGGACAGGGGGAAATACTGTGACTCTGCCCCGTTGGTCTGGATCTAATGATTTAGGGGGTGGATTTCCTTTTTCTGATCTTAGGTGGCTGGTGTTCCTGAGGTCTTGGCACCACCAATGGGCCTGAGAGGTCCAAGGACTTGGCTTCCCCCACTAGGAATGGCTGAGTGTTGCTTTGGTTATGACCACATGGCTGTCAGTATGACTGGCCAGATGTCCTGGCGGTACTGGTGGTGTTAGGAGAGTATGGAGAGCTGACTTGGAGAGCAGGGGGACCCGACACTGGTGAAGAGTGAGGCTGTCTTTCTGTCCAGGCTGGATAGCCCACTTCTGTGTGTGAGGATAGGAGAGATGGGTGGAGGGGGTGGTATGGTTCCAGGTTTCCCAGCTCAGCCACCATGTTTGAAACCCAGTTTATTGAATTTACAGTAAATGTTTTATGGGGCTTTCTTGGAAGCTCCTCATTATGGAAACTCTTGTGCTGGCAGTTTGGTGGCTGGTGTCTGGTTTGCTTGGGAGAGGCTGAGTCAGGCCCGTCTTGATGGAAACTTCCTCTGCCTGGGTCACTTGAGGGGAGGAGGTTGGGAGCCCAACTGGGCCTGTGAGCTTCTTGGAGGGAAGGGCTGTCCTGCCTTTGGGGTCCTCAGTGAGCCCCAACTTGTTTCTTAGAAAGTCACTCTATAGCATATTCTAGACATCTGCTCCTCAGGGAAAGCTTGGGTAAAAAAAAGTCACCTCTATTATTAGAACAATGTTCATTATTTTTCACATATATGAAAAGCACGAGGTGCTGGTCTACTCAGCAAAAACAAACCAACTCCATAAACACGAATTTTTAGATTATGAATATTGGGAACACACAACTCACTGGGCTGCATTTGGATTAGAGTTCTCAGCCTGGTGCGAGATGCTAACAGTTTTTTCTCTGCTGCTCCTTACAAGTTCTTTACTCTGTTTTTTCCAGCAGCTTCTTGGATTCCTAACTTTGCACCTTCCTCACTTCTAGGCCTACCACCTCCACCTCTTCTAGGCCTTACTTCAGGTAGGGCTTTGGCTCTAGGATCTTTGAAAAGGTCCACACCATTTAAATACTCCTTGGCATTTAAATGACAATTGTGAAATCTGTTGGGTTGCTAAGGTTTCCCCAGACACCCTTGGGTGTCCTTCTCTATGAGGGTACCCAGAATGACTGCAGCAATCTCACTTGTCTGGGGCAAATGTGGCCTTCTCAGTGACAGTGAACTGCTGCTTTCTGAAGGTCTCATGAGTCCAGGCATAGTGTGTGCTGTGGAGGAGATGGCGATCTGGTGTTGCTGGAAACACCCAGCTGGGATCCCACTGTGCTGAAGGGCGGGTGGCCTGAAGAATCTCTGTTGACCTTCAGTGGACAGGTACCAGCTTCTGAGTGTGACAGACCTGGGATCCAGTCTTAATACATACTTGGTTTCCTTGTCCATAAAAAAGAAGACAATAATACTAGTTTTCAGGGCTTCTGAGAGAAGTAAGTGAAACAACACACATGGAGCACCTGGAACTAAGGTGGCCCTTGACATCATCCCCTCCTTTTTGCTGCAAGTTGGCTGTGGCCTGGGAATGGGCTCCACACATGGAAACATCCTATGTTTTAGAATAAACCACCACTTAGCTTTGTTTGAGACATGATCTGTACACCACAGGAGTATTTGTGGCTTGTCTTTGTTCTCCCCACTCTGTTTCTGACGTGGAGGTCTGGGTGTGGCAGGTCTTCAGTGGCATCCCAGAGATATTCTGAGTTGCACAAGGTGCGATTATATATGTGCCTTATGATGGTGATGATGAAGATAAAGGCACCCACTGTACTTGTACAGTTGCCTGAACTTTTGCAGGACTCCAGGAGGTCAGAAGGACTAATAAGCTGAATGGCCACAGTTGACAGGGGACTGTTCAAGAACTTGCAGCTGGCTGTGGCAACAGGACCCGGCTTTCCATAACAGTCTCCCTCCACCTCTTTCAAGCTCCTGATGAGACATTCTGTTCATAATATGTTCCTGAGCCCTATTTTTTTCTGGGCTTGGTTTGAGTTCCTGTAATGAAATTCGATGGCTAATTCACAACGGGATATAAATAGTGTAGTGTAGAAGATAAGACATCCCGGCCTTGGATTCTCCAGGTGGGGATGTCTGGGTTAGTGAAGGGTTGGTCGCCCACAAAGTGATGCCCTGGAGAGGCATAGGGCAGGGGTGCATGGCCAGCACAGGCATGTGGCACTTGCCCAGGAGTCTACAGGGCTATCTTGTTTGAACCGATCATGGCCAGCCAGTCAGCTTTTATCCTCCCTAAGCTAATTGATGTGTTCTTTCATTCATGCTTCTGGGATGCAAAGTACACTAGGCTCAGAACTTTGTCACCATAAAGATGAGGCCCTGGGAATTTTTCAGTTTAGTTGATGAGGCAACTAGACAGTGGCAAGAGACAAATGGATGCACCAAAGGAGAACCCTAAGATAGAATGAGAAAAAGTGCATGGCAAAAATAGGATTTCCATCCTGGCTCAGGGTGGGGAGCAGGGTTTCAGCTGAGAGGAAATTTCAGATTCCAGTGTGAAATAGAAGGGCGGCCGGGCTTATCTGTGGGATGGAAGCCGAAGTGAGTGTGTGAGAGGAAAGGTTGGCATCGTTCAGTCAGCTTAACTTCCACTCACAGCTCCTGGCTCTGGAAAACAGCCCAAGCCATAATTTTGTCTCAAGGCTGTTCTCTAAGAGGATGGAGAGGCCCACTGAGGCGATGTGGCTTATTTGAAAAGACGGGTCTAGCAGGGTCAATTACCTCTCTAACATTTCTGACCCAGAAAATGCTGAGAGGAGGGAATGCCAGCAGGAAAGGAAGCGGAAAAGTCACGACATGGGAGGGAGAGTATCCTGCATCGGCAGACACAAGCCAGTGTAGAAAGGTGCAGGCAACTTGTACGCAGGGATTTTGATACGGGAAGAAACCACGGTGACGTAGTGGTGACACAGGAAGGAAACGCACTGGAGGGAGTCACACCATGGTAGGGGTGGAATATCGAGCGGGAGGTATATAGATTTTCACTGCCCTGGGCCCATGGCTGCTGCAGATCTGGGACCAATCCCCGTCTGCTGTTCCTATCCCCAGTGCCAGGCTGTTTGTCTTTTTCTGGGTTCTTGGATCCGTAAACTGTTCAAGAAAACTCATGACAAGAAGACATGTTGCTTAACCTCAGACTCAGACAAACAGAATATATGCTAGCCAGCTGCTCTCTTAGAGACCTGGGCAGTGAGGGCCACAGAATGACCCCAGACACACGCACACATGTATCTCAGTGTACACATATTTGCAGACTCAGTCGCAGCACACGAGTCCTGGGCGTATGGACAGGTGGTACACTCTGATGTGGAGGGTACTGAGTGAGGGGACAGGGAGGGACCAGCCAGGAAAGCACAGCTTCCCCTTCCTGGAGAGTCCATTTGGAAGAACTCACGGGTCATGGGAGTACAAAGTGCTAATTTCAGTTTCCTTCAGGATGTCGATGTCATTTGAAAGTCAAATTGTTTCCAAACCCGAGTGCCCAGAAGATGATTAATTGAATCCTAATGGTGTTCAAGAGCAGGAGACCTTGGCATGGAGGCAGCAACCCTGTGCTGTCCCAAAGGCTATTTCTGGGCAGCGTTTACTTTCTGTCTCCCCTGAGACTCTGATATGGCTGACTCTTCTTTGTCACAATTCTTGGAATACCTTTACTGTGTGCTATCTAAACTTGTCCTTCTGGCACCTGTCACTTGCAGTTTTGGTTACTGCCCATAGAGGTCTGAGCTGGGAGTTACTTCCCTGGATGCTGGGTCTGCAGTCAGGAGTCTCCCACTGTGGCACTCTGTACTGTGTGACCTTTGGCAAGCCACAGACATCTCCACGTCTATATTTCTTCATCCAAAAAGTGCAAAAAGGAACACCAGATGGCGGGCAACAAAGGCCAGTGTCTGAGCAAACTGTGTGAACTGAATGGTAGTGCGAGGTGAGGAGGTGACATTACTTCCTTCCTGCGAGACCTGTCCGTCATAGTTTTGTACAGTTCTCCCACAGCCCCAACCCCAACAAGATAAGCGCACTACTGAGCAAATGGGAGGAGCTCAGGAAATACTTACTGGATGCGATCATCACCGTCTTTGCCTTCACACATCTCTCAATGCTTGTCTGGCACTGTGAGGGGCCCAGCTCTTCTGCACTGCTGATAGAGGAGCATGGGGCACACACGACCATGGGAAGGCATCCCAGGGCTACCCTTACCAGCAGACAACAAACATGAGTTACAGGTAGGAGTTAAATGCATTTTGGAGGTTAGAAAAAGTGATGAGTGAATGATTGAAGTATGAAAGTCCTTGCAGGAATAGCCTAAAGACACAGATTAAGGCACGATAGGGCAGGGGAAACTGTTCTTATCTAACTCATCTAAGGAGAACTTTCAGAGGAAGAGTCAGGGCTTTCAGGAGCAGGTAGACTTGGGATTGGGATGGGCTCTGGAAAGAGGTGATAACAGAGCATTCCGGGCACCTGACTCTTTCTCTGCTGGGGGCTCTGGTGGTGGGATGACTTCAGGGTGGTTTAGGTCTTTTGACAGCTTGGAATGGCTAGAGGTGTGTGTGTGTGTGTGTGTGTGTGTGACTTTCTTGTTGAGACACAATCCTGACACCCACTACTTAAAGGAAGAGAGATTTATTTTGTTTCATGGTTTGCAGAGATTTTGCTAAACAGTCTGCTGGCTCTGAGGCAGGAT
>PVJX010032498.1:0-20366 GCA_004027295.1 Dolichotis patagonum
AGCACTAGAGGAAAATGCATTTTCTTATAGGTAAGAAATTTAGGTTCTTGACCAAACTGTGTCCTTAACACACAGATGACTGAAAGCCAGTGATTTAATCTGCCTAGAGCTTGGTTTTCCTCATTTGTCGTAGAAACCTACCCACCTTCAGGAGATAATTTGAGGATCTTCTGACATGAATAATAGGAAAGTGCTTTAAAATAGAAGATCTCAGTTTTAAGCTGTGTGACACTTTTGTTCATAGTCTTCTGGTTCTTTTTCTTCCTGAAAAAAAAATGAAGAAAGAGAAGTACTTGTTTTGCTAAATTGCTAGATGTCTGTGGTATTTTGGAGAAAGAAAAAAGGAGAATGTGAACAAGTAGAGAACTGTGTTTTTGCATTCAGCTCATTAAAAGTGTTAGCAATCCAGGAGAGCACAGGTGTGTTCATTTTGCAAGTCCTGCCAGGTGTGGGGATAGTCCCAGCAGACTGAAATGTGCAGCTTTCGGACTAATCTTTGCTGTTTTGTTTTGTTTTTCTTTCTTGTGACACTGCTGATCTCATCTGACCACCTCCTTTTGGCTCCAGACTGTAAAAGGTGGGATCTCAGAGACCCGGATTGAAAAGAGAATTGTGATTACAGGAGATGGAGATATTGACCATGATCAGGTAAGAATGCCAAAGCATAGGACGGGGATGATTGGCAGATACTGGAGCATACAGAGGATACTTCTACCATTGTCATCTCTAAAAAACTGTTTTGGCCACTCCAGCTCTTGAGAAGAAAAAGGGAATCAAACCATGGAGGTGGGTGGGATAGGAGCTGCAGGTGGGAAAGCCAGGAAGTGCAGTGGCCAGAACATGGGCTCCCGGCTCAAAGACTTGAGTTCAAGTGCTGGTTCTTACTGTGTTAACAATCTTAACCCTTGGAACCTCTGCTCCGTCATCTCAAAAGTGGATTATAGTGTCCTCCTCTCGAGGTCTTTGTGCCTATCAAAGAAGACACAGGGCAAGCATGGAACAGGCACGCGGTGGACTCCCGGTAAATGGAGCTGTTTTTGCTAGAGAGGAATAGTCCCTGTACCTGTGTTAGATGATCTGAAATCAGGAGAAGGCCTGGTTCCCACCCCACAGTGCTGTAGTTGCTGAGACAGTAGGGGAACTTGGAGGGGATGGACACGATGGCAGGAGGCTGGGAGCTTGATTCCTGCTCTAGATGCAGCACTAACTTGTGTGACCTTGGGCAAACCACTTGGATGTCTTTCCTCTCCTAGAAGAGAGCGGCTTGATCTAGATAATTTCTAGGCCTTTCTGGATGCTAAATTTCTGTTTTTATGTTAATTAGGTGCTAATTGTGTGCTACAAGCAATTAGCAAATAATAAGGTCAGGATTAATGTTCCAGATTCTCTGCTGGGGGAGATTAGAACAGTAAGGCTGCAGAGGAGAGGGGGTGGAAGAGACTGCATGCAAATGTTTCTGGAATCACTGACAGCATTGCTAGAGCAATAACTCTGTGGCCTTTGTGCTGATATGCTGAGTGTCTTTAAAAAAAGAAAATTGAGCTGCAGTGCTGTCAGTTGCCTTGGTAGCGGGGTTGAGACTTATAACTGAGAATGCTGGGTCCAGGGTCCCAGAAACAAGGTTCGGAGCCCAAAGGGTAGGCATGCAATCCATCTGCCCAGTGCAGTGCAACTTGATGCATTACCAGCCTGAGCTGGAGTGTGCTTGGCCCCTGCTTTGTACTCAGTGTGCACTCCTAGCCGAGAAGTGAAAAGCATACTTTGTAGTGAGGCAGAATTGGGCTGAATCCTAACTCTGACATGTAACATGTACCCTTATATTACTTCTGAGCTATAGTTTGACCATCTGTAAAATAAAGATCATGGCAGGTTTCTTCCAAGATTTTGTAACAAAGGAGCAAGCAACTTGATAACTTTTTTGTTTGGTTGGTTTTGATTTTTTGAGACAGAGTCTTACTATATAGCCCAGGCTGACCCCAAACTCACAGTGATCTTCCTGCCTCAGCCTGCCATACCCCTGGGGTTATAGGTGTGTGCCACCATACCCAACTTGATAGCTTTAAGGGATGTTCCAGAGCCCTCCAATTTTCCTAGAAACTGAGGGACACATGGAAGGGAAAAGGTGTTCTCTGCAGGGTGGGAGGCCATTGAGGAGAGCAGTGTGGTGCAGGCTTCCATACGGGCGGGAATGCAAAATCATCTAGGGAGGGCTTGAGCTGCACCAGAAATGTGGATCAGAAGAACAGGATCAGGGAGGATATGCAGGCTCTGGAGAGGTGGCAGGTCCCAGAATACCTTTTGTGGAGCCAAGAGACTCGAAGAGAGTTTCCCTGTTCCTTGTCCCTCATGGGGATAGGTGAGCCGGGTGAGCAGTCAGCTAGCAAGTTCCAGCCAGATCTTCTGAGAGGGACAGTAGCTCAGACACTGGCAACCAGAAGAGCAGTGTCACTGCCCTCCTTTGGCTTTCCCTGTCCTCAGCTTTTCTTAGTAATTCAGCTCCGCCAGGTGCTCACATGGGGTCCTCAGAAACTAAAAGACAGTGTGGTAAAGAGGAGTCTGATAGATTTTTGTTTAAATCCCTACTGCATTATTTACCGGCATGAAACAGTAAGCACCTTTTTAAGCCTTCAGGGATTTTAACTCAAATCTAAAATGGAAATGATGATGCCGCTGTAATTGATTCAGGTGTCCTAAGATTAAACAGTAAGTGATGCTCTTGGATCAGTGCTTGGCCTGTCATAGACCTTCCTCTTCTTTCTTTCCTTCTACTTTAGCAAAAGACATCTCTTCCTATTTTTTTGAGACAGGATCTCATTATGTAGCTGAGCTGGCCTCAAACCTGAGATGATCGTCTTGCCTGGGATTACAGGTGTGCAATACCACGCCAGCTTATCTTCCTTTTTGTAGCCCACTTGTTTAATTTCCTCTCTTTGCCTGAACTTCCTGGTTGCCCTATGTTGAACACAGATTCTGTCCTCCACCTGCTTGAGTGAATCCTCTCAGACTCACCCCGATGGGTACAGCTGTGACTCTGGAGTCCCTGACTCCCTGACAGCTCTGGCCTTCCCTGTCTTCTGTGCTTGGGGCCTTCCTCTGCAGGGGGGCAGGGCACAAGGTCATCACTGGTTTGGTCTAGGCTACCATCATTGAGAAGTGATGTCCCAACCTTGGCCTTCTTTTACCTCCCAGGCTGCTTTTCGCCTGATGGCATTGTGCTTGTGTTTCACAGGTCCTTGTACAAGCCATCAAGGAGGCCAAGGAGCAGCACCCGGACATGTCAGTGACCAAGGTGGTGGTCCACCAGGAAACTGAGATCTCTGAGGAATGAGCTCAGGTAGGGGGTGTTCTGGCTGGGGTAGAGGACACCATTGTGCCAGTTGAGAGAGCTCTGGTGGGGACTGTGGACACTCAGGGAGCCCATAACCCCAAAGAGATGTTCACACTGGCACATGATAAAGTAGTAGAGAAGATGACCAAGTAGTATTTGGCTACAACTAAAACAGCCAGGCCATTTGTGTCCGCCTGCTCCTAACAGTGCCAGCAGTGCTAAGTAGGAGAAAGTCTCCCAAACTTGCATGTGAGGCCCCGCCCACTGCCTGAAACCTCCCCTTCGCCATCCCCTGCTTCTGCTGACTCCTCTGGGAGGGCCACAGAAGGATGAAACCAAAAAGAGCTAGACCACACCCATCGTCAGGTGGGAGGCGCCTGGGCTCAGGTCCTGATTGTCATTTATGGCTACTTGGCAGTGGGCCTGGGAAACTGGCTTCTTTGCAGGATTTAAAAATTTGCCTCTTTCTTTCCTCTAGGAACTGTCCTACCCCCAACTCCCTGCCCTTCTCCCTTCCAAGAGAAACCAGCAAAATGATTGGGAAGCCAACCTGCAATAGTCAGACCTTAGACTTGCAAGTTATCCTAAACCACCAGAAAATTGATTTCATTTTCTATTTGGAATTTATAACGAGAGATTCTTCTTGATATCACCGATCCTTTTGAAGATCTTTTTCTATATTGTGATACCAGAAATTGATCAGCTTTTCACTCTGTGAACTGTTTTTAAAGAGTTCTTGGCTTTTTTATGGGGTAGTCTGTAACCCCTGCAACCTACCCTCTCCCCACTTATTGCCAACCCAGATGCAGATAGGGTCCACGGAATTCTGCAGATCCTCCAGGGACTCTGTCCATTGTGTTGGAGGCCAAAGCCAGCGCCATGGGACATCCCACTCCTCCTCTAGTCTCTTTATACCCTGTGGACGACAGCAGGAACTTCAAGACCCAGCTTTCTCAGAACCAATGATGTGACTTTGCCAGAATGTCGGGCAGGGTGACTGCCCTGATCCACGGCTCTCAGAAAAATGCCCTGTCCCTTCGTCAGGCTGTTTTTGGTGAACATCTGCTGAGAATGTAGTATTGTTTTACCCACTTCCCCACCTGCTGTTTCAGTTTTTGGAGCTTCTTTGGGTCAGACAGAAGTTGCTTCAGATATCTCTGATACTGTGAATGTTTGAACATATCTGTGGCCTTCATCTCCCCCTTTTCCCTTGTACCTCATCAGAAACAGTGACTCTGCCAAGCTCCCCTAAGCTCCCATCTCAGGAGACCAAAACTCATGGAAAAATAAGCACTTTTGGCCGAAAGTTCTAATGGAACATTTTAATGGTGGTTTGGGGTAGGAAAGTTAATGAGGTTTTAAAAAATAAGGTCTTCTAGTTCACAGACGGGAACGTGGACTTTACCTCAGTTGGATCCTGCTAAGGATCACTTCCAGGTGGTCGTGCCTCTCTCCTATGCTGTGATAATGGACGTGGGTCAGCGAGGTCATATTCCTTGACCTTCTTTCTCTGCCAGGCACCTGCCTGAGGACACCCTCAGGAGCAAGGGTGTTACAGGCTTAGGAGCCACCTCTCCCACAGGACACCAAAGGCCTCAGGTCTGTTCATTCCCAGTCACCCCAAGGAGGTCTGCTGGGTTCTTTAGGCTTGATTTTGCAGTGGGTTTTGGATTTAGGGGGTTTATCTTTTTTTTCTTTTTTTTTTTTTTTCCTGGCCTTGGTTTTGAAAATGAGGCCTGATGTCCCCAATTCCTGGTAGGGATTTGGAGGCATTTTTCTTTAGTAGGGCTTCTCTAATCTTCCGGCTTGCTTCCTACAAACAGATCTGCCTGGAAGCTTCTTAAAATCCTAATTCTAGGCCAGACGTGAACTTCATGAGATTAGACAGTGGGTCGCTGACAGCACTTGCTGGGGGCTGAAGGGCAGTGAGCATGAGAGAAGCCTAAAAGCCAGCAGCGCAGTGTCTGTATCTACTCGCTGAGTGTTTAGACAAAATCAGCTGGTTTGAACTGATTTGAAATTCAAGAGTGTGCATTTTCCTTTTAGTTCTCACATGAGACTTGG
The DNA here is from genome assembly GCA_004027295.1 of Dolichotis patagonum. Taxonomy (NCBI): domain Eukaryota; kingdom Metazoa; phylum Chordata; class Mammalia; order Rodentia; family Caviidae; genus Dolichotis; species Dolichotis patagonum. The sequence goes on from PVJX010032498.1 coordinate 5,393, forward strand.
CCAGGGAGCCCACTCTCCGGAGGGACGGGAGAGCAGTGGGGTCTGTCACAGGCTTGGGGGGAAGCAGGTTGTCTTGTCTCAGGAACAGACATGCAAGCCTTGCATGGGGTCTGTGGTGAGGGGCTTTGGTGGGGCAGCAGCAGCCAAAGTTAAAACAAGGACCCATCCAACAAGCACGTAATGGAGCTTGCTTCTCAAGGCCAGCTGCAGAGCTCAGAGAGTGGAACCTGTGGGGCGAAGGGGATGCAGGGAAGGAAGAGGGGGCATACTTTGGACCCTGAGACCTCTGCTATGTGGATCTATGTCGCAGTTATAGGACAGGGCCTCAGACCAGGGGGCATAAACCTTCCTCATCTCTACTACTAGCTCACTCCTCTTTGCCTCCTTCGTCTGTAAATTGGACCAGAACTCTGATTTCTTTCCAAGCCTCTTCCTCCTTCCTTTCTCTCTGGCAACAAATCTTGGGATTTGGCAATTGTTTTGATTTTTTTTTTTCTTTCTGCAGTTTGGTGTGTGAGTGTGTGTGTGTGGAAAAAAAAGACCCTGCCCAGGTAGGACTAGTGAAGGTAGAGAGGACAGTTACACTGCCAGGGTCAGAGACTTGGCCACAATTTTCCTAAAATGACTCAGACACACCACAGTAACAACTCTCACTGCAATTTTATTTTTACTTTAGAAATAAAAATTTCCTTCAAACCGTGTGAGATCTCTGCCACCCACCCACAGAGTAAGACCTACATTCATAAGCCAAGGGCTCTGGGAGCCTGACTGCAGGGACCCACCAGGCACCTTCACTGCACCTCCCCTAGGCCACCCCTGTATTCTGGGGGACACAGCAGCGGGGGGTGAAGAGCCCACCGTCAGCTTGGGAAAGGGAGCCAGAGCTAAGGCCTGACCAGCGCCTCTGGTGCTCACGGAAAATCTCTGCCCAGGATCTTGGCCCCAGGCTGCTCATTTTTACAAATCTCTCAAATGTATTATTTTGGTGACAAAAATGAAGGAGCTTTGTAAACTTTTTTGAAAATTATGAATCATACAAAGTAGTTTACATTTCAACAAAATAGGAACTCTAGCAGCAGAATCAAATTGGCAAAATCATTAGATTACATAGGCAATAATTAGCTCTGCTGTTTTGGCCTTTTGTAGTAAGAAAGTGGTTGTAGTGTTTAGATACGTGTCTGGTCTTGGCTTCTTGTATTGCATTTTCCAATAAACTTTTAAAAAAACTGAGTCTGTGAGGACTGATTCACTTTTAAATTTCTTTTCTACTAACAACTTGGGGAAAATTAAATCTGGGTGGGAGAAATCTAAACTCAACCATTTTCTCAAGTAAACTACCCACATTGGACAGAAATGCAGTTTCACTGTTGTAGAAAGGGATTTCTGGGTGCTGGAGGGAGATTCTGCAGCCCAGGCCATGGGGAAAAAAGGGGGCTTCTCAGACCTGTTTGGGGAGGGGCCAGACTCAGTATGGAGGTGTTGGCAGTCATTAGCCCTCGGAGGATGTGTCCCACGGGGCTGAGGGGAAAAAAGGGTGTGAGGCAGTGGGAGTTCAAGGCTCAGTCGCCATCCCAGATGGCAGAGGAGGGGCTCAACTCCACCCCACTGCCCATCTTGCTTCCCAGAGGTCCATATGCCATCACCAGTGCCTCCTTGGACAGAGTCTGTCCCAGCCTGAAACATCCCAACCTACCTGCCAAATATTAAGAGGTCCTTGCCCACCACTTTGGGTTTGCCAACACACCAGGTTCATCTTCCAGTCACCTTGGCCTGGGCCGCAGGGCTAAGGCACATACAGAGGCTGAAGAAACTGCTGAGGCCGACGCCTGTTGATGTCCACGCTCCACAGTACAATATTCCCTCTCTGGCTCACTGAGCATTAGTGCAGCTGGCCTCTCCGCCCACATGCAGGTCAGGATGCCTTAGTAGCTGCTGTGGCCAGAGCATCCATCCCAGCCAGGGATGTGACAGAAGCAGCTAGCAGACAGGACTTTTCATCCTCTGCTCCTGTTACCATGGTCCATGGTGCAGTCTCATAGGTTCCCCTCTTTCCCCTCAAACCCGGGCCCCCAAGTCCCCTCTTCCCCCTAGTTTGGCATACCCGCCCAAACTAAGGCGGTCCAGTCGTGGCCAGCTGCGGTGAGCACAATCCCGAGCCGCTGGGGCCCCCAAGAGGAGCTCCCCAAGACCCAGGTCCAGAGACTTGGAATGTTCAATGTAGGAGCCAGAGGGCTGAACCGTGATGATCACATGGCCAGTCTGGGTCCGTGCACCCCAGGGTGGGGCCAGCCCTGGACCCTTCAGTGGGTAGCTGTTGAGCAGGGCAGGTAACCCCAGGCGAGGATTAGCAGGCTCTGAACGCAGACTCCGCACGGACGGGACAGGTGAGGTGCCCCGACGCGGAGACAGGTCCCAACTTTCCGGCTCTGCACAGCCTATGGCTCGGGGAGTCCTGGGGCCAGGGCTGGGAAGGAGGGCGCAGTCCCAGTTTGGGCCGTCGGGGGGGCGCAGAGCCTGAGCCCGCAGCACCCCCTGGCGGAGCCGTCGCGTCTCCAAGTCTCGGTTCTCATACAGAAGCGTGTTGGCGCAGATAAACACGAACAGGCCGACGCCCATGATCACCGGCCCCAGCAGCCGCAGCCGCTCGTGTGGGCCATGGCCCCGACCCGCACCGCGACCCTCGCGTCGCAGCTCACTGACCGGAGGCAAACTGGCATTGGCAGCCCGGGGCCCCGGGGCTCCGGCGCGGTGTGGCCAGTAGCCGGCCACAGCGATGCCCATGCCCACCAGTACCACTAGCGCCCCCAGCGCTGCGAACGCCCCCGACGGCGAGCGCAGCTGCAGCCGCGCCCGCACCCGCAAAGGCTCGGGCGGAGAGCGCGGGCGGCGGCGGCGGCCCAGGCGGCGGCCCAGGCGGGAGACGCGGCCCTCGGGGCTTCTCCGCGCCTCCCCGCAGTCTCCGGGGCTTCCGACCGTCATCTCGCTGTCGTCCGGGCGCTCTGCGGAGAGAAGACGGGAGGCGGGCACTGAACCGACGGACGTAGGCTCGGGGCGCCAGGGCGCTCGGGCTCCAGATCCGGGAGGGAAGCGCGGGCCGCCTCGCCTTGGCCGCTTGGAGATCCCTGGCAGCCACCCCCGGATTTTCCTGGGCTGAGAGGGAGGGAGCCGCCCCCACTCGGGTTTTCCGCAGCGGAGCTCCGAGCCAGGGATGCGCGGCAGAAGCCCGGGTTGGCCCCTTCCGCAGGCGGAGAGGAGGGAGGGGGCTGCTGGCGGCTCCCTGGCGCATCCCGGGCTGCGGGGCTCCGCAGCCCGCGCCCTCTCCGCCTGCCCGCGGTCCCAGGACTCGGGAAGCGGTCCCCGGGCAGCGCGCTCCAGGTAAGTAGCGCCGGTCTCGCCCCACCCCCGCACGTGGCCGCTCGGTAGTCACCGGGGAGGGGGCGCTCGGGCCGCCGGGCCCGGGGGGGTCTCCGCGCTCTCCCCACCCCGCGATTCACGTACCGCAGCGCGGGAAGGAGGGGGCGCCACTGACTCCCGCTCTCCTTCCTGCCCCCTCCTTCCAGACTTCCTCAGTCAGCGCCGGGGCTGCAGCAGCAGAGATTCGAGCTAGACTCCAAGAAGACCGCCCTGACCGGGCCAGCCAGTCAGAGGACGGGAGGCAGCAGAGTTCGTCTGGGATTTTTCTCAACTCCGCCAGAAGAGGCCTCCCCCCTTCCCCTGCGGCCCGGCCGGAGTCAGGGGCCTGCGGTGCTGAGCGCGGGCCTCGCGGCCGACTCCCCGCTCGGCTCTCCCGTCGGCCCAGGCAAGGCTGCTCCTAGGTTGCGGCGTTTCCAATTCGGGCTCCTCGGGATGAATCATCCCTTTCGCACCGCCTGGCCTCCTTTCCGGCCTCCTCCGCCCTAAGCTTCAGTGGACCCCGTCCCGGGCCAGAGCAGCACCGCCTCCGAGGCCTGGGGTCCGGGCCCGCACAGCTGACGCCCCTCCGAGCTGCTGGTTGCGTCCGGTCGCGGCCCAAGCAGCGGACCTGGTGCTGGCAGGAGCAGCCGGGCTGTGCGTGGCGTGGCCCCTACGAAGTCTGCGTCCCCGCGCCCCCAATCTGGTTTCCGCACAGCTGCAGCGCTAGGAGCTCCAGCCAGGCCTCGGGGCGGAGGCCCCAGCACTGTGCCCGCGCCGCTGCCGCACCCGAAGCGCAAGCGGGACCGACCTGGCCTCTGGCCGCAGCGCCGAGGCCTGGGGCCTAGCGGGGAGCTCAGGGTCGGCCGTGTCCAAAGTCGGGGTTTGCAGATGGAAACCGAGGCCCAGGAGAGCTGAGGGTCCGGCTGGGGCCCACAGCCGCAGGAGCCTGGGCCTTGGGCTCAGCCACAGGCACGTCCCAAGAGCCAAAGAGACCCGACCCCCTTGTCCCCGAATATGGAGCCATTTTCCCAGCCTGAAACCAGAGAAGTGACCACCCCGCCTCGAGCCAGAGCTGGCGCCCAGCCCCTACTCCTGAAAGCTCACCCTCCTACCCTCAGGCCGTCCCTGCTAAGAGGCGACAGCACGCAGAGCAGTCAGGCAACATGTTCGGAGGCCTCAAGGCTCTGGGGGACATGAGGCGACGCTGGGGACCCTAGGGAGCTGGACACGGACACACAGCCCACTGGTCTCCGGAAGTTGCTCGGATGGAGCCCCCAGTACTCCCGGGTCCCGCCACAGCCCGCACCCACACTCTGGCCCTCGGAAGGAAGGAGCCAAACAAAAAGTTAGGCAAAGTGGGTGGCCAGCCCAGGGCCCCTAGTTCTGCTCACCTGGCGCCACCGCGCCCGGACGGTCGGGCTCCAAGTCCACGCCACGACTCCCCGCGCCGCCCTGGTCTCCGCGAGTCCCGCCCCGGCCCCGCCCCGCCCCGCCCGGGAGCCCCAGGGACCCGGTGGCAGCGTCGCACAGGGCGGGAAAGCGCGGCTCCGGCCCCCGAGCCGCAGGTGAGCGCCGCTGCGCGCCTGGAGGCTCCGAGGACCCGGGCGCGAATCCTGCCTGCCATCCGCGTGCCCCTACTCCCAGCCTCCGTCGTGCACCAGGGGCCGAGAAGCCGCCCCCGCCTGCGCGGGAAACGGATCCGAGAGCCCCGCGCCCGCGTGCCTCCTTCTCGGTCCGGGCGGCCGAATCCTGCGCCGCGACCCTAGGCCCTCGAACCTCGCCGCCGGCATCCGGGGAAGGCAGGCCTTGCCGCCTGCCCTGCGAGGTGCCCGAGGGCGAGAACCGGGCCTCGAGGGCAGCGCCCCCCACACGCGGCGCAGCCAGGCACCGGAGCCCTCGATGGGCAGCACCCGCGGGCGAGGACGCTGGGGAGGGCTGGGCGCTACGCCTGGGGCCCAGACAGTGGATCGAGCCGGTGCCGCGGTGTTGGCGAAGTCGCGCTCACCCCAGCGGGGAGCAGCGGTCGCCCCCGAGGAGGAAGCGGCGACCCCGCGACGGCCCGACAGGGACAGAAGGAATGCGGAGGGGGCCGGGCCGGGCGAGCTGCCAGTTTCCATGATGCAGGGGGCGGGCTCGCCCAGGGGCGCGCGGGCGGGCGTCCAGGCTGCGCTGCGGCCGGGCCCCTCGGGAGGATTTCCGGCCTGGGATTGATTACGCCCCCTCCCCCGCCGCGGGACCCCCAGCTCAGGGCGGGCAGGGGCGGTAATGAGGCCCGGCTGGCGCGGGGCGGAGAGCTAGGGAGCAGCTTGCGGGGCTGTGCCCCCTGAGAGCCCGACAACCTTGGGAGGACCGGGACGGCCCCCAAGGAGGTGAGGAGGCAGGAGGCGCAGTGCGGGCCCAGTTCCTGCCGGTTCGGATGGAGTGTGGAGAGCTGCCTCGGGACCCCTGCCCATCGACCTCTCTTCACCGACTCCAGACTCCGCAGCCAGACCATCCTGCCAGGCTCGCTGCTCTTTCTGGGGACCAACAGCTTGGACTGTCCTACTGCCTCCGCCCTCCTGTGGCTGCCCTTCGCCTTGCTCTGGGACCCCTCACTCTCTCTGCTTGCCTTTCCTTCCTCCCTGTGTCCTCCCTGAGTGTTGGGGCTCCTCCCGAGCCCACCTTCATTTTCAGCCCCTGAGCCTCTTGTCACCTCCCCACTTTCACCTGGTGAAGAACCCCACTGACCATCACAGTGCACTAAGGACCCCCCAGGCTCTTTACGCCCCCTCCTCCACTCCCTCAAGTCTTCCAGACAAGCACCAAGCATCTTTCTACCCTAAATCTGACTCTGCCACTCCCTGAATGAGACAATACGCTTTAAAATCCCTACTTGTGTCCACAAACGGCCTCTGGCCTCTATGGTCCATCTTCTTGTGTGGCTGAACTTGTTTCTGTCCTGAGACCCTCTGTCCTTTGGGGCTCTGCATTTCCTGCCTCCCCCATCCTTTACTCCTTTTTATCCCCGTCCTTTCTTTTCTCCCTATCCCTTTCCCTCTTTGTTTCCTTCCTTACTTTCTTTGATTGAACCCAGAGCCTTCACAGTGAGCTACATCCCCAACCTTTTAGAAAATGTTAAATTTTAAGATTGAGTCCTTTCAATCCCTGGTACCGATTTTAAAAAAACAAAACAAAAACACTGGGTCTTGCTGATTGGCCCAGGCTGTCCCAGTACTTGTGATCCTCTTGCCTCAGCCTCCCAGTGTTGGGCTCACAGATGTGCTGTACCACATCACCTATTTCCCTGATTGTCACCTTGCCACCTCCTACTGCTCCCTTGGTGATCCAGACCTTCTCCCAGCCCCCAAGTCAGTTCAGCTCCTCTCTGCCCCTCCACAATAAGCCCTTGTCCCCCAGGAGTATCCCTGCGCACAGGCTACCTGGAATTGCTCAGGAATTGAGTGTTTCCTGCATGGGTCACCCTGGCCTCAGTTCTGACGTGCAGGGCTGGGTGTGCCTTGCACGTCCTGGACTGTGGGTGTTAGGACTGTGTGCAAGGTCTGCGCCCCACCACCACCAGGCCTCTTCCTTTTTTCCACCTTTGAGCTCTGGCCCAGACAGCAAACAGAAAAGACAGCCCTGAGAGTCTCGGTTTTCCCATCCATAAAAAGCAGGAAATAATACCTACTAGTGTCATTTTGAAGGTTAAATAAGAGTGCAAGTATTCAGCACCTGGCACAAACTGAATGCCAGTGAATAGCTTCTCCCTGCCCTGACCATGGTGTTTTGAGTCAAGAGGGCAGTATGTGGGGCTATGGAAACCTTCCCCGGGTCATTTTGGGTGGTCCCCTTCCCCAGGTATAATCCTGATGAGTTCTCTGGAGAGTTCTGGGAGTCACTGATAGGCCCAGATTATAGATGCTGAAACTGGGTCAGAGGGTACAGCACTGCCCACAGGCCCAGCAAGACGGATTGAGCCCTCCCCGTCTGTGGAGGGACCCCCTCCCACATGTGAGGCTCAGCCCTGCAGAAACCTGTGCATGGTAGCCAGTGGCCCAGCGTGGGGACACTGACTGCCCCCATCAAACCTGCCCTGGCCTCTGTGTGACCTGTGTTCCTTTCCTCTGAACCACGAGGGTCTTGGGTGAGATGTCCCCTGGGATCAGGGCCATGTGTAGTTTCTCCCTGTTACTTCTGAGACTCTGTGTCCTCTCCAGAAGCCACCAAGAGCAAGGGCAGGAATGGAACAACCTGTCACCTTCCCAAGCACAGCCCCACCCTGGGCCACAGAATTTTAGCTTCTGTCCTCTGTGCTTTAGGAACAACAAGCCTGGCCCTGTGGGCTGTTTCGGCTTTCCTGCCCCTGCCCCTGCCGCAGCCCCAGTCTCTGGTGGCTTGAGAGAGCACTCAGAGGGCACTGCCTGATGCCAGTGTGTACTGTATACACGGTGCCCTGCAGCTCCCACCCAGAGACCTCCACTGCAGCTAAGAAGTCGGAGCCCATTCACGGGCAGAAAGAGTACGGTTCAGGTCCCAGCTCTGATCATGCTGCTTGGCCACAGGGTGACATCAGGTGAGTCACAGCAGTCCTCACTGCTCCTGCCTGTCATGTGTCCTCCACAGGCAGGACCTTGTGTGGACTCAGTGATACCTGATTGGCAAGTAGAACCCAGCAGTCCCAATCTGAGGGCTCCATTCTATTAGGGCAGGACTGGCACCCACAGAGAGAAAGTGACTTGCACAGGATGGCAGAGCTGGACTCCAAGCCCCACCATCACAAGTGCTACGCGGGCCGAGTCCCTCAGAGAGCAAGTCCACGAGACAATGAACCCCAAGTCCATCTCCCGTCCACGGGAGCCTGGTGCTGGGCAGTTGTGGGCTCCTAACCAGGTGTCTCTGGGCTGTTCCCAAAGTCCTAGGCAGAATGAGCTTCTGTCTCCAGTGCTCTCTGAAGCCCCGATTACAGGAAACAGCCTGGGTGACGCTGGGTTTTCTAGGGAATGACACCATGGAGGATAGGGCAAGCCCAGGCTCCAGCAGGAGCTGTCGCCGCCTCACTGAGCTACCAGGTCCTTTTGCATGTTGCTGAAGACAAGCCCATGAGCGAGGTGTGTTCTCACCTCCCTCACAGGGGGAACGGAGACTCTGTGAGGCCCAGGCTTGCTGAGGTCAAGGGCAGAGCCTGGGTCTAGGCAGCATTGTGCTCCATTATATCATTGTACCTCCTTTCCAGTGGGGTCTCTGGACCTGCAGGTGGCAGCCTGGCCATGTGAGGGTTTTCCTGGCCTCCAGATGGTGACTGCCCATCCGTTTTTCACCTATAAATGTTAACTCAAGGCTAGTGATTATATTTCTTTAGACATCTCCTCTGGGCTACTGGAGACCAGAGAGGGCACAGCCTTGGGTCCCATCCAGATGCTTCAGGAGACTGGAGAAACAGATATACCGCAAAAGCTGAGAAAGCAGTGGCCGGTTGCTTGGGGGAGTCCTGCCCACGTCACCTCTAGCAGTGCTCTCACCTATTTCACCGCCTATTTCCTCATTGGACTGTGTGTCACTTGCTGAGCTCCAAGGGGAGCCAAGAGCCCACAGAGCCCTGCTGGAAACCCTTAGCTGGTGTTATTATTTTATTATTTCTACTGCAATTCACTTAGCTTGGAATTCTACCTGTTCTCTGTCCCTTTAAAGAAAACCCTGTTGGGCTGGGGATTTAGCTCAGTGGCATAAGCACCTGCCTGGCAAGTGTGAGGTCGTGAGTTCCATCCCAGGTACCCAAAAAACAAACAAACAAACCTATTGACTGTTCCAGTAGGATCAGGCACTTTTTCCTGGTCCAGTCAGTTGGGAAGTAGAGGGAGGTCAGGAACCACCAGAATGAAGGCTGGAATTCAGATGCTGGAGTCCAGGGCTGACAGAACCCTATGAGCGACTGCCAGCCTTGGGAGGTGGGTCGGTTGGACCTTGGCAATTGCATGATCTGCCAACAGCTTGGAGAAGGGCTACTGGCTGGAAATTTGGCCATGGGCACCTGCCTGCCCCCCATGGACTCAGCCACAACTTGTGGGTTCCACAAAGGCCTGAGGTTGGAGGGACCTTGTGAGGATCTCTTTTCCCTCTATGCGTGTCTGGGACTGACAGGTCGCTCAGCAGGAAACACAGGGCCAGAGAAACTTCAACAGAGAAAATGTGTTTCCCTTCCTTCCCCGTGTAAATTAGGCAGAAGGCACTGCTGGGTAGAGAGGCAGCCCTGGGAGGGGAGCGGGCTGCGGTCTGCCACAGTGAGGATACCAACAAGAAGTTGGGGTTTGCCAGGCACAGTGGCACACACCTGTGATCTCAGCTTCTCAGGACACTGATGCCAGCATGAGCATCACTTTTTTTAATCCCAAAAGTTCAAAAAGGGGGGCTGGGGATTTAGCTCAGTGGCATAAGCACCTGCCTGGCAAGTGCGAGGTCATGAGTCCGATCCCCAGTACCGCCAAAAAAAAAAAAAAAAAAAAAAGTTCAAAAAGGGATGAGCAGGTAGCTCAATGGTAGTGCCCTTGCCCAGTGTACAAGGCTTGGGTAAGATCTCCTGTACTGCAAAGAAAACTGCATTTGCTGTGAACCACGTGATGGGAGTCATTTGTTACTGCAGCATAATCCACCGAGAGTTGACTAATATGCTGGCAGTTGTAAAGCTTGTAAATAGCAGCTAATCATGGGATTGTTTTATTTCAGTACAGAACGAGGTGCCCAGCTGAGGTTGCCAGAGCAGAATTTATGAAGTGACTTTCAGAAAAAGTCTCTCTCTTTTTTCACAGCTGTACAGGAAGGCCCCCCGCCCCCCCCCAGTCTTGTTGCTCTGCATCCTCCCAGTGGGTGGCACTCGCTTTGCCTTTGTGATTAAAGAAGCTGGCTGTCCTCTCCCCACAGTGTGCAGACCAACTGGAGAACGGGTCACGGAGTCCGCTTGGTACACGTGTCCAGAGTGCCCCTTCCCCAAGCTGTGGCCTCACTACCTCCAAGGAGGCTGGGAGATGACTTCTGAGAGGCACTAGGACTCTGCCTCAGAGCGACAGACGTCACAGCATGTGGCACCGCTACTTAGTGACAAATCACATTGCTTACGGTGAGCTGTCATTGTGGAGGGAGAGCAGAGGCTCGACCCCTCCCCGCGGACTCCGGGCGAGGATCCCCAGGGCAGGTCCCGGTTCTAGGGGGCAGCCCTCTGCCTGGGCACAGAGGGCCAGAGTGGCGGTTGGGACAGGCTGGCGTGGGACGTGTGAGTGGAGACGCGGGCGCCCCCTGGCTGCGAAGATGCTCCCTCTGCCCTGCCGGAGCGATCGCCACCCTGCGGGCCCCAGTTCCCGGGCCATTCCCGCTCCCCACCTGACCCCACCCCGCCAATCCTGGCTCCCACAGGTACCCCGTGGGTTTCGGGGATGAACTTGCTTGCAAACGGCCCGCCGCTGAGGATCTCCTTCGGGAGGATGGAGTGGCGGCGGAGGCGGACGCAAGCCCGGCCACACCGAATGGACCGGCCGTTAGGAGTGGGAGCGGGGCCCACCCCAGGCGCTCAGCCGAGTCCCGGCTTCGTTCCGCTGTGCCGGCTCCCGCGTTGTGCTCTCGCACTTCCTCATCTCTGCCCTGCAGACGGGAAACTGAGGCTCGGAGACACTAAATCACTCAGTAGGTGACAGTGCCAAATCCAGCTCGGGACTGCTTGTGTCCAGGCCCACGTTACAATCCTGGCTTCCCTGCTGTCCCTGACACCTCCAGGCTCGCCTGGCTTGGGTCCCAGTGTGGGGGCGTTCAGGGTCCCCTGCCCCTGTAAGTTTGCCCCCTATCCACAGAACAGGCGTCCTTTGAGGTTTGTGCGACTTGTTTCACCACAGTGAAGGGGACAAAGGACCAGAAATGCACTGGGGTGGAGGTGGGGGTGGATTGCCAGCAGGTCCTGAGCTAGGGTCCGCTTCCGGGATGGGGAAGTGACCCTCACCTCCCATCGCCTTGTGGGCGCGTGTCCTAACTGCAGGCCGAGCCTGGCTGAATCCAAAGCCTTCTCCAGAAAGTAAAGGAATGAACTATAATGTCCGCTTTATAGAAGCGGAAACTACGACTCAAAGAGTTTACATAACTTGGCCCACAAGAAGGTAGACTTCCTAGACACTTCTAGAATCTCTCCTTCCTCCTCTACAAAATGCAAACACAGTCCTTTCCCGGAAGCGTCGGAAGCCCAGCACGTTGCTGGGCTCGACTTCCCGCCACAGCCGCGCTCAGTAGGTGCAGAGGCCTGGTTAGGTCCTTCAGTCAGTCTCCTACTGGTGCTTTCAGGAACCGCACGGTCCTCCTAATGTCACAATAGAAGAATGAGCAGGAAGAAGGTAGCCGGTGTGCTCACAGGGTTGCCGGTCTTGGAAAGATCTCTTCCGAAGGAAGCCAGTGCCTGCAGTCATTAGTTAAGGTCCTGACCCCTCCCAGACGTGCGTGCGAGGCCCCTGGGACATTTCTGGTTTGGAGGGGTCGCCAGGGATGATGACCCTAGAGGCTCTTCCTGCTTCTCAGCTAATTTCTCTTGCCAAGAGATGCTTGAGAGAAAAGACTTAAAATGAATGAAAGCTTGCTGAGAGAATCCGCAGTCCGCTGGAAGGGCAACTGAAAGAATTTTTCGTCCACGTTACAGGCACTGAAGCGCGCGGCCAGGACTGGGGGAGGGGCCGCTGCGCAGGGACCCGGATTTACAAGCCGGCCTGGCATGGGCTTGGAAGGCTGCCTGTGCCTTGCTGTTATAAATAACGCCAGCGTAAACACCTTCGTACCAGAGCGCTGGTCTCTGAGTTGTCACCTCAGGATAAATATCCCTGCGTGGCGCCCTGGCACAGCTCCTGTCAGATCGTGCTGCGGAGCCGGCAGAGGGTTTCACTGAGGACACCACGGTAATAATGCCTTCTGCAGGGCTCTTCCAATTTGCATTTCTTTCGGAATAGCCAGGGTTCTTGATAGGCTCTCTAAGAAACCACCGATTGCCTGGGAAGCGTGAATTAAAGATACATATTTTATCTTGGAGAAAAAAAAATTTTTTTGAGCCAGGCATGGTGCACCGCACACGTCTGTAATTCCAGCACCTAGGAAGCTGAGGCAAAAGGGTCCCCAATAGTTCGAGGCCAGCATGGGCTACATAGTGAGTTCAAGGCCAGTCTTAACTACACAGTGAGACCCTGTCTCAAAAAACAAAAGAATTCTGATTTTTTTTTTTTTTTTTTTGGTACGGAGATAGAACTCATGACTTCGTGCTTGCCAGGCAGGTGCTTATACCACTGAGCTAAATCCCCGACAGAATTCTGATTCTTAATGGGATTGCTTTAAGTTTCCACATCCCTTTTAGAAGGTTTTTTTAAATTGTCAGTCTAATACACTTCTAGGAAACTGCATAAAACCTGAACGTTCATCTCACTGTCACAAAGCAGATGCCCAGTATGATTCCCCACAGGCAGTGCCAGAGGGGATATACAGTGCCAGGCCCAGGAAGGCCTCAGGTGTCCCTTTGGGAATGCCTGCATGAGCATATACACACTATTCCAATACTGTAGCATAGTTGTTTAAATTTTATTTTTAAAGGGAGTAAAATTAAACACAACAAAACAGAATAGGACATAAGAAAGCATAAATTTCAAAGCAAGACAACCAGAGATCTTCACTATCTGTCATATTGTCTCTTGTTTTCTTCCAAATGGTTGTCCTCATCTTTGCATATGGAGAGCTCATACTAAATAACATAGTCAATCTTTTCACAAGATGTGTAGTTCACTGGCTCCCACTTGCTAGGCTGGGGATGGGAGGAAGGGGGGACACGGGATGGGGGACAGGATGACATGAGATGTCTGATTCTCAGTCCATAGGCAGGCAGGATCACAGTTGCCCCCCAGAGACAGGAAGAGTTCCTTGTTCTCCCGGCACCCCAAGCAAACCATACAGTGCAGGTCCCGATGCACCAGGGTCTCTCTCCTTCGGGCTGCCGAAAGTTGATCATACTCACAGCTGCCACCCAGAGAGGAGAGGAGTTCCTTGTTCTCCTGGCACCCCGAGGCAACCGCACGGTGCAGGTCCCAAGGTGCCAGGGTCTCTCCCCTGCAGGCCCCCTAAAGTCCACCATACTCGCCTGCTATTTCTTTCTGATGAATTGACCATTCCATTTCCAAAGTTCTGAAGTGGCCAACAGACCACAGAAAGAATTCTCTTTAGGCTCCTGTTTGAAACCAGCAGCTATAGCAATCTGCTGGCCTTGCTTCAGGGCCATTAGCATAGTTTTTAAAAACAGCTAGTTTAGGAGCTGGGCATTTAGCTCAGTGGTGTAAATGCTTGCCTGGCAAGCATGAGGCTATGAGTTCAATCCCTGGTACCAAAACAAAACAAAAAAACAGCTAGTTGAGTTTTGCCTGTTTAAAATGTTTCTGAACTACAGCGTGTGCTCTTCTGTGCCCGGCTCCTTCAGGGTTGGGAGCTTCATCTACCTGCTTCAGGTGCCAGAAGTTTGGTCACTGCCATTGTTGCCCAGCGCTTTGTTTCAGAAAACAGCCCGCAGCCTGCTGTCTCCCTTCAGAAAGGCTTCAGATGGTGTCATGGTTTGTGTTGGTGGCCCCCAGGCCTCATGTATTTGCATTGTACATTTGTGACTGGTTCATTGTCTAGTGCTTGGATTGGTGGTGTCAGTGCTACACCCTCCTAGGGGGTGTGATGTAATGCCGGTTTACACCTTGCTTTTTGCAGCCGCCATGAACTGCGGCCCCGCCATGCCACCCTGCCTTGGAGCCAACTGAGTATGGACTGAAACCTCCAAAAACTGTAAGAAATAAACCTTTCCTTTCCCAACTTTGGGCATCAGGTATTTTGTCTCGGTGATGAGTAAAAAGTAACCAAGACAGATGGCTTCCGGTTGAGGCTGTTGAATAGTACTGCTTTCAGGGCCTCAATCATCTGGCCCTGTCCGGCCACTGGGATCCGCCATGGACAGGATACACCTGTAGGATATACCAAGAGATACAGGTGTCAGGGTGCTTTTCTTTGACTGTCCTTGCATCTTATTTATTTATTTATTTTTGGCACTGGGGGTCAAACTCATGACCTCGCAAACCCTTGAACTGCTGAGCTAAATCCCTGGCTATTTATTTTTGAGACAAGGTCTTGCTATGTCGTTCAGGCTGGCCTTGAACTCACTGTGTAGCTTAGCTAGCCTCAAACTCGCAAGGATCCTCCTGCCTCTGCGTCATGAATGCTGAGATTACAGGTATGCACCATCACACTCAGCTTGTACAGTGCTTCACATTTGTGATTTTTGCCTTGTATAGCTGGCATTCCTGAACCAAGGGTAGATTTATTTGGATTTAGCATTAAAAGTGAAACTCTTTGGAAGTAGCTGCAGTTTGTAAAGACAAGTTGTCCATATCTGGCTGCTCTTTGAATCCTGCTCAGGGTGTGACCCCACTTTTGTGGATGTGTAAAGGTCTTTGTCAAATCTGGACAGCCCTTCTCCCAGCCTACCACTTGGACTATGGGGTCCCCCATGGTATGGCTTCTAGGGAGAGGCTGTGCCTTCACTCTTTTCCTGAAGCTGGGGGAACGG
>PVJX010032499.1:0-20367 GCA_004027295.1 Dolichotis patagonum
TTCTTTGAAAATTTGTCATGTCTGTACCAGAATTGAAAGGACATCATTATACATATTGACAGCATAATTTTAAAATTATCAAGTTAGGCATGGTAGCACACACCTGAAATTTCAGCACTTCAAAAGCTGAGGCAACAGGATTACTGCAAGTTCAAGCTCAGCATGAACTACACAGCAAGACCCTGTCTCAAAAATCAAGACAAAAAAATTGATGAATGAAGGGGCCCCTTTAGAGATCTGGAGAAACAGATACTTAATATATACAACCATTATGGAATAACCATTCCCCCTCTCTCTACCCTTCCCTCCCCCACAACAGAACATTATGTTCATTGAATTATTCAACAAAATTATATTGTTCAAATTCTCTGTTTCCCAGAATACTTAAAATAGTGTAATGATACAGGCTGTACCTACTCAGCTAAGCACTTAATACATATCTAATTCCAACAGGTATGATTATCTATGAGAGAGAGATAGAGCCTAGTCATGACACCCAGAAGCATTGGTGCGCGGTTCTAATTATAGATCCAATTCACACAAATAGTTTCAGTTTAGGATGTTAGCTTCTTTGGTGCCACAACTGCCCCATCTATAACAATGGAAATCACAAGTACCTCTTGCATACATGTTACAAAGATTAAAGCATTTAATATATGTGGAGCACTAATAACAGAAGCTAGACTCAGTAAATAATTGATAAATGTTAACAATCACTAGTACCCTTTTTCTGAATAGGATCACTGAAGCTCACACAGGTTAAGTAATTTATCTGAATTTTCCCAGCCAGTGAAAGATTCGAGCATTCATTTCAGTAGGGAAGAGATGTGACATATAAGCACATGAAAAGAAGTCCTTAATCCTTAAAACCAATGAGATACTACTATACACCTATTAGAATATGCATGCAAAAAATTGATATTATCAAATGTTGAAGAAAGATATGGAGCAACTGGAACTCTTATACATAGGCAATGGGACTGTAAAATGCTAGTTTATTAAACAATTGGTTGGTTTTTATAAAATTAAATACAGTTACCATATAATCTAGGAATTTTACTTTTAGACATTTACACACATGAGATGAACAGTCTCACAAATACTTTTACACAAATATTTATAGTGCTATTATTCATGAATGCCAAAAGCTAGAAATAAACAAAATATCCATCAGTTTCTGAGTGGACAGACAAACTGGTACATTCATATAGTGGAATGCTATTTAACAATAAAAAGGAAGTGATTATTAATACATATCATGACATGGATAAATCTCCAAAGAGTTATTCCAAGTAAAAGAAGACTCAAAACTATACATTCAGACTCCAATAGTATATATTATATGATTCCATTTATAGTCTTTAAAAAGACAAAAACTACATGGACAGAAATCAAAGCAACCATTGGCAAGAGTTAAGGTAGAGAGGAGGAAATTAACTACAAGAGCAAGAGAGAATGTTTTTGGATGTTGGAAATATTCTTTAAATTCTTGTGATAGTTACACAATAAATAAATTTCTCAAAATTCAAAGAACTGTGTGCCAAAAAATGACATACACTTTCTAAATTATACTCAATAAAACAAAAAACAAATAAATGTAAATTTTTCAAAATAGATTAATAATATTTCAAGTGATTTTTAAAATTTTGGTAATATTCTTATAGTGTATAAGTTCTGACAGTGTTTAAGCTTTTCTCTGATTCAATTTATGATCTATAAAATATTAACTATATTATTATGCTAATTCTACTCAGAATAAGAATATACTATTTACAAACAAATGGATCACAGAGCCAAAATTTAGAAGAATAAATTTCAATAAAGCCAAAGTAAAAAAAAAACAATGTATCCTGTCTCACAGTTTGAATAAAATACTTATTCAGTGCAATTCAAGAAATATTTATTTGGCATATGGTATCTTAATCTATAAATTGGGAAGCTTTACAAATTTTAAAGATAACAGATAGCCATACTAGATTATCAAGTATAGATTACTTCTGAGTATGTTTAGAAATGTCTTAATGACCTTACAGTATGCACTCATAAGATAATAACTGGTACAAAATAAGCAAATAATAAGCATTAGCTATTTCATTATTTAAATTTCCCCCACCCACCACTATTATTAAAACTTAATGATATGTTGTAGTTGCCTTTGTTACCTACCTAGCAACCTTTCCAGAGCCCAATCCCTCCTTTCTTCCTCAGCCTTGCTTTACGTCTGGGTGCCTGCCATCTGCCACATGGCCATCTCCTTCCTAAGGGAAAAGAAATGGGTGGGGGGCACATTGTAATTACTGTAAGGCACTCATGGTGTCATCCTTTCCTCACCATGCTTGATTCGGTGTAAAAGTGTGATGCAAAGAAAACTGAGAGAAAGTCTGCTGGAGGACTTCTGAAAAAGCTTTTCCTTGCTGGTAAAGAGCCACAAGGCAGGCTCTTCTGTCTAACAGAAGTTACCTCTTCTGTCCTTGTTGTGGTTGCATCTGATGGGATGCATAAACTGCTGCAGCATCAGGAAGCCAGTTGCAGGCTAGACTGCAAAGCAGCTAAGAGAGGAAAATGGAAAAGCCCAAGATTGCTGAGGCTATTGCTGCATCCCAGAACTGCCTCGCTTCCCTTTTCCGCCATCTGACGTCACGGATTTTACTCTTTAAGCCAGGTAGATCCACATTTTTCTGCTATTTGGAGCTAAAATCATCATAATTGATACATGTACTTACAGAAAATATTTTCCATAAGGTAGCAGGGGGAACTAAGGACACAGAAAAAAGCAAGGTGCGCCCATATTTGTGCTTTAGAACTTTAGCATATAGTATAATATTTATTTTAGTGTGAAAAATAAGGGTTAAAATACCAGTTTAAAAATGATGATAGGCCCTGGGATTTAGCTCAGAGGCACAAGCACCTGCCTGGCAAGTGTGAGGTTGTGAGTTCAATCCCAGGTACAAAACAAATAAATAAAATGATGAAAATAGAAACTGGATGAGAGGTATATGGCAACTCTCTACACTATCTTCACAATATTTTTAAAAACCTAAACTATTAGAGGATTAAAGTTTAATAGAATTTAAAAGTACCAGTAAATTTAACCAAAAAAAGTATTGAAAACTATGATGTGCACTTGCATAGCAATATTTTACATGTGAACAACTTCTATGGCAAAAATCTCTCCCTGTATAGTCATTTTCATGCTTGTCCGTGTGGAGCTACAGCACTTCCCAAAACTGTGTAGAGGAGCAGCAATTACTGTGTACATTCAGGGTAAGAAAATGACCATACTGGAGAGGTGAAGTGACCTACAGGAGGTCACACACTAATTAGTGACAAAGCCAAGAATAGCATAGGTTTCCCATAAAGACAACTTTGTTTTTTCCTCACTCTCTCTCCCATGACAGGCAAGAATTTTTTTGTTTTTTAGCCTCATAGAAAAAGGAAATTTTCAACTTGGTGGAAACAATTCATACAATCTGGTACCACAGTAATAATTCAATAGTCTATAAGGTAAAAAATTTACCTTAATTTTTCTCACTTCATTTTATTTTTTATTTTAAAGAGAATACAACAACAACAACAAAAAAAACCAGAACAAAGCAAATCAGAAGAGAACAATGCAATCAACAAAGGACTTCATAACAAGACAACAGGGTATCAACAGTGGCTACCATAATGTCTCTTGTTTTCTTCGAAATAGTTGACCATACCTTCACACACAATAATAGCAAACAACAAAATAGTAGAAACCAAATCAAAAGAATGAAAGCATTGCAGAACTTCAAAACCAGATAACAGAAAATGAACAATTGTTACTATATTATCTCATTTTCTTCAAAAAAGATGTCCATACTATCCAACATAATAAAATTAAATACAATACAACAGAATAGAGCCAATCAAAACAAAAGAATAAACGTATGATAGGACTTCAAAACAAAATGATAGTAAATCAGCAATGGCTACTATTTTTTCTTCAAAATAGCAGTTTATACCATCACACATAATAAAATCAAACAAAAAACAATAAAAACCAATTAAAACAAATGAAAGCATTATAAGACTTCAAATCAAGATAATAGTAAACCAAACAGGATTACCATAATACATCCCATTATGTTCAAAATAGCTTCCCATACCGTCAGACACAGTAAAATCTAACAAGAAAGAACAAAACCAAACCTAACAAAACTGTGAAAACAATACAAGAGTTCAAGACAAGACAGTAAGAAATCAACAGTATTTACCATTTTTCCCTCCCAGGTGTTTCCTCCCCTATCACTTTTACAACAACTATTTGGCTTTTTGGATCCCATTAAATCCTTCTATTTTTTATGCTAGGGTTCAAGCATATGGGTTTGAATTGTTTCAGTCATGAACATGATCTCCATTTGCATCCACTTACCTACAAAAGCCTTAAGATTATTCTACCTTATAGCTGGGTAACTTTCCACTGTAGAAAATCCTGTTATCTTTCTTATCCATTCTGTGGTTGATGGGCAAGTTACTCTTGGTTTTTTTCTGGTCTCCAGTTGCATGGAACAATTGTTTACTCTCTTTTGATTTACAGTCTATAAATTTCCTTTCCAGTTAAATGTATTTCTTGTATATAATATATTGATGGATATTGTTTCTTGATCCACTCTCCCTGTGTTTTTTTTCATTGCTGACCTGAGGCCATCTACATTAATAGTTACAACCAGCATACATTGGTTTGTCTCTGCCTTGCTATCCTCCTGTTGTTGGCCCTCCATTTTTCCCTTTCATTCAATTGCCTGTCGTGTTTGGTGATCCTCCTCTGCTGCTGTTCCTGGAACTATAGTCATCTTTATCTCTCCCTAGAATATCCTTTAGCATTCTCTGTAGGGTTGGTTTGGTGGTCATGAATTCCTTCAGTTGTTCTTTATCATGGAAGTATCTTATTTTTCCATCAATTTTCAAAGATAGTTTCGCAGAGTGCATCAACCTGGGTTGGAAGTTGTTTTCTTTCAGGATTTGAAACACTTCACTCCAAACTCTTCTTGATTCAATGGTTTGTGTTGACAAGTCTGCTGTGACTCTGACTGGTTTTCCTTTATAGGTGATCTGTTTCTTTTCTTTTAATATTCTGTTCTTGTGCTGAATTTCTGGGATCTTGATTATTATATGTCTGAGTGTAGATTTACTTTGGTTATGGCTATTGGAGTTCTATAAACCTCATTATCTGAATGCTAGATCCTTTTCCCATGTTTGGGAAGTTTTTTGTTATCACTTCTGCAAATAGCCTTTTAATTTCACTTATGTTGACTCCTGCTTTTTCACTGATATCTATCACTCTTAGATTATTCTTCTTTGAGTCATCTTGCCGCTGTTGAATTATTTCCTCATTTCTTGTTATTTTTAGGAGATCTTTCTTTTCATGATCACTAGCTGCAATTCTGTCTTCAAGGTTTGAAAGTCCATCTTCAATATCTTTCAAGCAATTTTGCCAGCTTTTGATTGACTTTTTAATTTCCTGTATATCTCTTTGAATCTGTTTCATACATTGTAATTCTTTTCTATTTTGTTCACTCTAAGTTTCCATCATTTTACTTCTTTTTTATCTATGTCTTTTTAGATATTCTGAGCAATTCTTTCATTATGTTTGTGATTTCTTCTTTTACCTGAGACATTATTTCTGATTTGATTGCTTTTACAATCTCATGAAGTTGTTTCTTTACTTCAGTTGCTATCCTCTCAGAGATTTCAGGTGTGTGACTTCCATTTTCTTCCATGAATCTATCTCCCGGACTTGTTCTGTGTGGATCAGAGGTCTGAGATTGCCTTGTGCTCCTTCGTCTTGACATTCTCCGGGGTTCCTCCCAACAAGCTGGTTGTAGAACCCCAGGAATTTCCTACTTTGGCTGCCACTCTGCAGTGTATGGGAATGGGACAGGCACCTGAAGTCCTCTGACCCCAAATTTACACGGAGGTAGCAGGGTTTGTGGTGGGCTTCTCCAGACCTGTGCGACTACACTGGGGCTTCCCCAATGACCACGTGTGCATAGAGGTGGGGCTGCTTCTCTCAGCCTGTGTGTCTGTACTGGGACTCTCATGATGGTGGCAGGCACACAGGGGTGTGTTTGTCTGGTTCTCCTGGTGGCTGATGGCTGCCTGAAGGAAGCAAGGACCTCCAATGGTGGCCTGTGGGTGGGGTGCATGGGGCTTACCTGGCTGCCTGTCCCTGTTCCCACTGGCTGCCCACAGGAAGCAAGCTTTTTACTGTCTGTGGCAGACAGGTGGAGGCAAATCTGCTGGCTCGCTCTGCCCAAGCTGGCTGCCTGCAGGAAGGAGCCTTCTGGTGGTGGCGGCCAGCAGGCAGAGGCAGATCTGCAGGCTTTCTCTGCTCATGCTGGTCTGACTTAATTTTAAGAAGAACATAACTTGAAAATCAACTCTTTGAGTAAAGGACTTCTGATATCTCAAGTATCTTCAAACACCTTGATTTTCACCAAATCTTAACAAGCTATAGCACATTTACAGTATGCTTCAACTCAATAAAAAGCAAATGTCTTTTATACAAATCTCTTTCTAAAATAATTCACAGTTTTAGAATAAATTTATTTTTAAAAATTGGGAAAATTACCATGTGTCTCTTTCAACTTGTTACTTCTATATGAAACATTCTGATTTTGTTTTTTTAATATTATTTTAGAAAGAATAAAACCAAGCAAAAATAAAACAGAATAAAGCAAATCAAAACAAGACAATAAAAGTGACACAGGATTTCAAAACAAGATAATATTAAATCAACTATGGTAACCATAATGCCTCTTGTCTTCAAAATAGCTGCCCATAACTATTAAAATCAAACAAAACAAACAGAACAGAATCAATAAAAATAAAACACTGAATGCAATAGAGGACTTCAAAACAAGATAATGGTAAATCCAAAATGGCTACCATAATATATCTTGTTATGCTCAAAATAGCTACCCATGCCATCAGATTCACAAACTCAAACAAGATAAAACAGAATAAAACTCAGTGAACCAAAATAATGAGAATGATACAGGATTTCAAAACAAGACAATAGAGAATTAACAATGGCTACTTCTTTCAGAAGGAGATCCCCTACATATGCTACACTCTGTATTGTTATCCTCTGAGTAGATGATTAGACTATTGGCCTTAGGCCTGCAAAGTCAGTGAATCACAACACTACAGGCGTTAAGTTGTATTTTACCTCAATAGCTATCATCACAGCCAGTCACTTATGGGGGGTGGGGGGTAGGGTAAACATTGGCTCTTCTTGTCTCCCTGCCCATGCACTGGAAGCAGCTGGCATCTGGCTCTCCCCCAGTCAGCCCACACATAGTGACTACTCATGGGAGGTTTTAGCTTCTTGTTCTCTTGTTCTCTTCCCCCACAGTCTGTGAATGTGAATGGTGCCGACTCACAGAGGAGGGCTGGCTTCTGGCTCTCTCCTAGTCAGTCCACACATGGTGCTGACTCACAGAAGGTCTTAGCCTGACTTCTTGTTCTCTTCCCCTGCAGCCTGTGAATGGCCACCATTCTGATTTTGAAAGCCATTAGTTTAAATTTCCACACATAAATTAAAGGATATGAAACATGGGCTGTGTAGTGTTCAGTGGAGGGTGAAAGCAGTACAAAATCTTTACCTGTTGTCAAACTGAAACACAGTCTCCTTTGATTTCAAAACAAAACAAAACAAAACAAAACAAAAATAAAACAAAGGCTATTAAAACTAGAACATTAATAACCTCACTCAACAAAACAAAACACTGGTAGATCATACCAGAGACCAGGAAGGATTCTCCCATGATGGGCATTTCCAAGGGAGAGAGACAACTATCACTATGTCATGATAGACAGCTAAACTGATCACAAGGGACTGGTGTAAGGTTATCCAGGGACTTGAGGAGAACTTTGCTATTGATATATTCATGGTCCATGATTAGACCAATGAATTCAAGAGTAGGGGGACATTCACCCTTTTTCCAGAAGACATCTAGGGTAAAGATAATAGAACCTTTATTTGCTTTTCAATCTTAAAAACTTAATTTTATAATAATACATTTCACAGATTCTAATAGTATTCCCCAATCTTAGCAAGTAAATATTAATAATATAAAGCAATTTGTAAATAGTTTAATAATCAGTACAGAAAAACTCTATAGGTAGCATGTAGCAGTATTTACACTCACTTAAAAGAACTTACACAATGGTTTTGACAAATATATTGATCTGCTATGTCTTATATGCTTCCAAAGGACACGCTCACTTTTCACAGATTTGCCATTGTAGCAACAAACCTATACAACAGTCAACAGACCTATGCAACAGTCAAAGTCTAACTGCTATGCTACAAAGACCTAGATATTGCATTTAGAAAATTAACATGTCACTTCACAAAAGAGTAAAAATAAGAAACCAACTAATATTGCAATTGTTAAATTCAGTGCTTTTTCATTTCCCTAGATCACAGCAGGTAGTGTACCGCCCACTAATTTGTGGAGGCAATGACAAACACTGAAATGGGAGACAGAAAATAAGTAAACCAATAAAGGGTTATGTCAGCTTTAAATGATGGTAAGTGCCATGGAGAAAAGAGAATTAGAGATGTGATAGATGACAAAAAGGGCAGCACTTTAGGTTATGTACTTGAAGATGGTGATAAATAGCAAAGACTTAGATGAACAGAAGAAGCCACTTGTGTTGAAGTCCCAGGCCAAGTACTTGGTACGGGGATAACGTTAGTGAAGGCCTGAGATGGGCTGTCCTGTTCAAAAATGACAAACAGGCTGGTGGCTGGATATAATGCGCAGAGAAAGAAAAATACATAGGTAAGGACAAGACTGTGTATTTGGCTTCATAGATCCTGGTAAAGAGTTTACAGTTCGCGCTGAGTGCAGTTTAAGCAATTCAGGCCACTGAGTACAGTTCAATCAGAAAAGTGACAAGACATGATTGACATTTTTAACAAAGTATTCCAGCTATAAGGTAAATAGATTTTAGAAAAAAAGAGGAAGCAAAGATCAAGCAAGAAGCAGCGTTGTTCAGTGTAGCCAAGGCATATAAAAAAATTAAGTGAGCATTGATAGACTAGATAAACAAAACGTGGTATATCCATGAATGAAATATCATTCAGTCTTAGGAATGAGATGCTTCTATGAGACTAAACTCTAAAGAAATCATGTGGTATGAAATAAACCAGTCACTAAAAGAGAAATACTGTATGGCTCCATTTATTTGAAATAGCTGGTGTATTGATCAGCTTTTGGTTGGTAAAAGAAAACACCTATCAAAGATAAATCTAAAAAGAAAAGGTTTATCTTTGGTTCATGATTTCATAGGTTTCAGTCCACAGTCAGATGGCCCCAAGGTGGAAACATCGTGGTAGGAAGGTATGGTAGAAGACAGCTAGTTACTTTGCCCCAGCCAGGAAGCCCAGAGAGGGGAGCCAGGAAGAAACTGGCCAGAGACCATATGTAAGCTCCTCGCCATCAATGACCTACTCTCTCCACGTCCTCCTCCAAACAGCACAGTCAGCTGATATCATGACCTCCCAAATGCTCCATCTTTGAACACTGGAACCTTTGGAGGACATGTTTTCCAAACTGTAACACCTACAGTAGTTACATTTGTAGAGACAGAAAGTAGAATGGTATTTCATAGGGGAGAAATGGGTTCAGAGTTTCAGTTTAAGAAGAGAAACATGTTCTAGAGACAGAGATGGTGGCGCAGTAAGGTGACCATATCTGATTACAACCAACTGTGTAATCCTAAAGAGTTGAAATAGTAAATGTTATGTATATTTTGCCACAATAAAAAATAGAAGTTCAAAGAAAGAGACTAAGCAACATATGATGCTATCCTGGTGTAGGTCAGCAGAAGTAAGTAGATAAGGATATATTTTGGAGGTGGAATGTAAAGACTTTATAGATTAAGAAAAAAAAGGAAGAAGGCAGGTAAGTGGAGAAAAGGACTTACAAATGACTTGTAAATTTTTTTATTAAATTATTAGATGGTGGTTCTATTCACAGCATTTAGCAAGGTCTCAAGAAAAAGTAAAATAGGCATCTGGAGTAATGTCTTACAAATAATAGGTTGGAGATGCCTAGTGCAGGTGTCCAGTCCATGGACAGACATCAAATCTGGACATCAGAAGGATTCCTATTTTGGAGACATAAATCTGGGAATCACTGTGTGAAGGCCCAAGAAGAAAGTACAGGGAAAGAAGATGCTTTTGCCAGTATAATGAACTTGGAAGTTCAGAATATACTATTTAATCCAAGAAAGCAGAATGGCTTAGAAGATAAAATACTTCAACAATTTCTCTTCTGAGATAAGATGAGAAGAAAATAAACTCCTCAAAGAATTCCCCACTCTCCTCCATTCTGGCAAGTCGTGAGGTATGAATGTTTATGATCTTTAATGTCTCTTCCATCTCTTTTCTATTTGCTTTGTAATAACTAACTTCTCTTGGGTAGCTATCAGCTTTCCAGCTAATATGTCCCCAAATGAAGAACATGTGTCACAAATATTTGTTGCCTCTGCAATTAAAGTAGTGCTCTTACATAAAAGACATTCAATATGTGTGTGAAGCCCTTAGGGGAGCCAGGAAGATTGTTCTCCAATAAGAAGAAGGGTTTCTTGTCCGGAGGAAAACAGTAGGATGAAATGGGATATTGCAATTATTGACCTTTTTTTTTCTGGAACAACATCCTACTTTTTTTTAAACTAAATTACCCAGAAACAAGACAACAGTATAAATTATTCAAACGAAATGGCAAATTCAAAAGGTCAATGCCACTTTTTCACTGGGAACTGAATCTGTTTGGCACAATAGGAGCTTGAAAGTTACTCATTAGTAGAGATTTGATTTCATTTTTTTTCAGCGAATTCTGATTATCATACAGTGATGAGCAGGAGAATCTCCATGAATCAATGCATTCTGCTATTCCATGTCAAGTCAAATTCAAAACACAGCAGCAGCACACATCACTCACACTCATTCACTCAACAAACATTCACTGGTCGTCTATCATGGGCTCAATACACATCAATAAGACAGTATCAACTCCCAAGTAACTCAGAGTATGTTCATAGTATAGTGAGATGTTATTGCCTGGCAATGGTACACAGGGCAAAAGCAAGGTTTTCTCCAAAGCTGAAATTATTCATTTAGGAATCATTTAA
The DNA here is from genome assembly GCA_004027295.1 of Dolichotis patagonum. Lineage (NCBI taxonomy): Eukaryota > Metazoa > Chordata > Mammalia > Rodentia > Caviidae > Dolichotis > Dolichotis patagonum. The sequence goes on from PVJX010032499.1 coordinate 11,176, forward strand.
ATGTTACACATGAAAAATCAATTCATAGCTGTTATTATTTATATCTAGATGTCCCCAGACCTCCAGCACTCACAGGTGGGGCTTCAGGGAAGTTATTGGCTCACGAGGCATGATGCTCATCTGCAGATTTGTTCCCTGAATGTGATGCTGGAAATGTGAGGCTATGGTAGTAGGAAGATGTGGGTCATTAGGAACATGGCCTGGAAGGGTCTATCTCCCTCCCTCACTCCTCCTTTGATCTCTCTTCACTTCCTGTCTACCATGACATTAGCAGCTTTTCTTCTGCAGTGCCCCTCTGCCATGCTGCCTGCCTTGGAGCCAATAGACTGTGGACTGAAACCTCTAGAAACTACGAGACAAAATAAACTTTCCCTCCTTTAAATTCTGGGTATCTAGTATTGTGTCCCAGCCATGAGCAACGTGACAAAGACATGGGCTAAATGTTATGTGACTAAAGGCCTAGAAGATTCCTCCCAGCCTAAGACTCCTGATGGTCACATATATCACAAGCAACAGCTTATTCCAGTGACACTGAAGCATCCAGAGAAAGAAGTGATCTTTCAGAAGAGCAGTGAGCAGAACAGGAGTTTCAGGATAGGGGTCAGAGGGAAGCACTGGGCGGCACACAGCCGACATGACCAGGGGCCAGGAAGAAGGCCCTCAGTGGACACCTCAGAGGTCTGTCTCCTGCAGGTGAAGCACTTGGTTAGCAAGGCCACTGAGATTGGAACTAATCATGTTCCGGTTCTATTTGTCTCAAGCATATTTCTCATTATAATTTATATTCTTATTTATATTTCTCTTTGCCTGTGAGCAAACAAATCAACCTCGTATCTATGGTTTTTTTATTTTTTAAGAGTCTTGCTATGTTGCCCAGACAGGGCTCAAACTCCTATGTTCCAGTGATCTTCCTGCCCCCACCTCGAACTGGGACTGTAGGCACACACCCTGGGTCCAGCTCATGCTTTGTATTTTAAGCAAATTAGAATTCTGGTTTACATATCAGACTAATGTGTGCTTGGCTTGTCTGAGCCTCCAAGTGTTGAGTACTTTGAATTTCAGAGCCTGCACCAAGGTAAATGCCAAACTGGGAGCTCCTTGTTATGAAACCCGTCAGTTTCTGCAAGTGGTATCCTAGCCAAGGCAGAGCTGCAGTCTCAAGCCCCAGAATTCCCAAGAGATGGGAAATCTTACCATGCCTGTTAGTAATACTTCTTTGTCTTTGACATTTTCTTTTTCCCTCAGCAAGTAATATGGTTTTCTATTTGGGATTTTTCTAGGTAAAAATAGAGAAAAGTGGTTATAATTTCTGCTCCGAATTGAGATATTTTTCCTACAACTCATGAAGGAATTTCATGCCTGACATAAGATCCTTAGGCCAGGATCCCAGTTGCTATATATCCCTGCTAATACTGGTGACAGTCACCACCTTCTTACTCTAAGAATCTGGAAATTGATAACAGCAGGAGTTTGTGACATTCCCCCAAGCAGAGGTTAAAAACATGAGTAGGAAATCTCCATACCATAGGTAGTAGGCCACATAAATGTAAGACATTGGAGACAAACCAGCCTACACCTTTAGATCTGTAGGCGAGTTCTTCTAATAAGAACTGTCAGGTGCTAGTTACTACAAAATAAATGCCTCTTAACAGCTTTTCTTTGCTCCTGATTAAAAAGAAAGCAAAACTGTAACACAATTCTTAAACATTTTAAATGGTATCATCACCGTTAATGCTTTTTTAACAATTCAGTTCATCACTGCAGGCAAATCAGTTTCTCATTCATAAATTCTCTGATTGTCAAAACAATGTACATGATCATTTATCACAATGTAATGTATCTTGGAAAGCAATCATAACATAAAGAAGACTTTATGTAAAGGATAGCCTATTTGGATGTATTTTAAAGGCAATCCTGATTAGCTATTTACTGATTAGCCTGTGAGCAACATAGCCTTTTCTTTTGGAAACTTTAAGATTTCAATTACTCTGTAGTGTTGTGTCTGAGTTACTGAATTATGTCTCTATCCCCTTCCTTTTTTCCTTTCTTCCTTCTTATCTTCCTTCTTTATTTCTATCTTCCTCTCTCTCTGTCTCTCTCTGTCGTCTCTCTCTCTGTCTCTCTCTCTCTCTCTCTTTCTGTCTCTCTCTTCCCTCCCCTGACCCCTCAACTTTGATATTCATGATTTTTTAAGTAGAACAATTTTAACTCTTTATCTAAAAGTCTTCAAGAATTTTAAAAGAACTTATAACATTCAGAATCACCCCAAAAGTTTGTAGCTTATTATTTAGCATAATAGAATGTCTGGTAGCAAATGAGAATCAAATGCTGAGTGACTTACCATGAGAGAGATTTTTGCTTGGAGTACAAGTTTTTAAGGACTGTTGTAACAAATTACCACAAACTGGGTGGCTTAAAACACTAGGAATTTGTCAGTCTCTTTTCTGGAAGCCAGAAGTCTTTATGAAACTTCCAGCAGGCCCATGCCCTCTCCATGGGCTCTGGAGATGAATCTTTTTCTTGCCTCATCCAAATTTTGATTATTGCCAGCACTCCGTGGCAGCCCTTGACTTGCACATGGGTTGTGCCATTCTCTCCCTGTGTTACCCTGACACATTCTCACTGTTTATCTAGTGTCTCTTCTCTCCTCACAAGGACTCCAACCACACTGGATTAAGGCTTGACCTTAGCAGTAAGTCTGGAGGGCTAAGGTCTGAGAACATACCAGTCAGTACATATGTGATAACAGTCTGTCACTTGGTCACTGGGTTATTTATCTAGGAGTCAAAATGGCAGGATTTGGCATCCAAATGGCCAAGTATGGATCACACAATCCCAGATCTTTTTTTTTTTTTTTTTGGTACCGGGGATCGAACTCACGACCTAGCACTTGCCAGGCAGGCACTTAAGCCACTGAGCTAAATCCCCGGCCCACAATCCCAACTCTTGACAGCACTGGGGAATGAAGGGGAGACTCTATCCCCATCAGCTACTATATTGTAAGGAGATAGCTGGGTTAGCACCCCACAGGGAAGAAGCAATTCCCCAAAAGGAGCCAGATATTAGAAAGGGAAAGTGGAATCTGAGCTGCCAAAAAAAGAAAGAGAATTCTATATATCCATTTTCATGGCTGTTTACAAAACATGTGTGACCTAAAAAGAAAAAAAAAATGAATTCTGCAAATTCACCACAGTATGCCTGCATGATATTAGGAAACTGAATATACAAGTCAAAAATCATTTATCCAAAACCTCGGGGCCCAGATGCATTTCAGAATTTAGAATATTTCAGACTGTAAAAGACAATACAGTGCACATACCATGTATTATGTAACATTCCAGCAAGCTGTGCAATTGCATCTCATATCAGATGCATAAATATTTCTGCAGTGAATTTCTTGAATATGTATACTAAATCATAGAAAAGACCAAACAAACAGTCTCATGCCAGTTTAGGTCAGTTTTAGGGACCAAATTAATTCGGGTCAGATCAGGTTTATATATATTTGGACTACTTCTGAACTATGGATAATGGATTTTAGATTATATTCTTCTATGAAATCACAAAGCCATGCAATCTAAGCAAATCCAAGTTAGGCCAACCATAAAACAACCAGGTAACTCTATATAATCTATAACCTATATAGAAGTGAAATCTGTAATCTATAATTTGCTTTATAAACTCCCCTACAGCTGGCAAATAAACTAAGCCTACCACCATTCCAGAAGCCTTCAGCTGTTGTCATGTGGCCTTGGGCTCATGACCTATGCAAGAAGAAAAGTAAAAATCTGAAGAAAAAAAAAAAGTTTTTTTCCAAAAGTCACTTAGGTATATATTTATGCTATACATAGTTCAAATTAAAGTTAAATATCTCTGCATTAAATACATTTCTATAATGTTAAAATTTACTGGCCTTTATCTTTTGGTTGCTGAATTATTATTTTTTCTCAAACTGTAAAAGAAATATTCTAAAATGATCTATATCTGCAGTGTGTAAAAATATCATTTTACTCCACGAAAATGATCATTTTTACATGAAATGAAAATAAATTATGTCCATAGCAAAGGGTATGAATTTTTTTAGCCAAGACAATTTTGAAAAAGATAAACAAAATCAAGTGACTAATCTACTTAATTTCAAGACTTAGTGTAGAACTCCAAAAGCCAAGAAAGTGTGCTAAATAGACATATGGATCAATAAAACCAGCTAGAAAGTCCAGAAATAGATCTGCACATGAATGCCAATTGATTTTTGGCAAAGACACTGAAATAATTCAATGCAAAAGTCACAGTAGTTATTTCAAAAAATGGAATTATAATAACTATATATTAATGACGATAAAGTAATTAATCTACATCCCTACCTCACACCATATGCAAAAATCAAGTCAAAATGGATGAGGCCTAAATATACAAGATCAAATTATTTTAAAAAGTAGATTGAAAATTGTTTGACATTAGAAAAGTTTTCTTAGATCACAAAAAGGGTATATCATGAGCAAGATGATAATGTGAGCTTCATCAAAATTAAACATTTCTGTTCATTGAAAAATAAATTGCTAAGAAAATGAAAAAACATAAACCATTGTCTAGGAAAAACATCTTGTTGACAAAGACTTAATTCCCGGATGTATTAAAAAAACCTACAAATCAATAGTAGAATACAAGTTATCTAATATTTAAAATTGAATAGGGCTGGAGGCATAACTCAGTGGTAGAGCACTCATTAGATGTATATAAAGTCCTGGATTGGATCCAGCGGGCAGAGGGAGGGTGTTGATAAACTGATCTGAGGTACTTCAAAAAGATGATGTAAAAATTTTCACCAAGAAAAGGTAGTTAGTGTTATTAGTCATCAGGAAAATGACCACACCTCAAAATATGTGCAACCATTAAAATGGCCAAAACTTTGAATTCTGACAATATCGACATTGGGCAAGAATTTAGGGCAAATGGAAGTTATGAATGGTGCAATCACTGTGACACAATTTAATAATATGTTAAGATATTAAACATACTCTAAACCTATGACTCAGAAATCCTACCCCTACAAATTCTTCTAAGAGAAATGGAAATATATGTCAATCAAGATTTGTAATGAATAATAGCCAAAAAATGGTAAAAGTATAAATGCCATCAGCATGTGAACAGATAAATTATTGTACATCTATATAACAGAATATTGCTCAGCAATTAAAAAGTTTGTGCCACTAGTAAAAGCAAACTCATGTATAAATCTCAAAATAATCATTAGTAAAAAAGTCCAGATGCAGAAGATTATCAATTCACATGAACACTTATAAAGCTGTATCTAGTCTTTGGGAACATAGCATATCAATAGTTTCATGAGGTTCATGTAGAAGAGAGATTGGGTAGTCAGAGGCACAAAAGAATATGATGAAAATGTTCTCTATGTTGATCATACTCAAGACTCTTTAGTCTATACGTTGGTTGAAATTAATTAAATTTTACTATTAAAGTGTACTCATTTTATTGTATGTAAATGACACCTCTTTGGAGTTGATGATTTTGAAAAACCTGTATTAGCTCTGGCCCCTGATATTTTAAATGCTTCAGTGCAAGCAAGAGGTGTCTTCCATGGGCTGAGGTGTAGCTCAGTGGCAGAGCACTTACTTAGCATGTGTAAAGCCTGGCCTTCATCCCAGCACAGTAAAGAAGAAAAGAGAGGACTCTTTTCCCAAGAGCTCCTCTAACAGAGAATCACAAAGTAGACAGCGTAAAACAACAGAAATTCATTATCTCCCAGTTCCAGAAGCTATGGTAGAATCCTGAAACCCAAGAGTCAGTGGGACCACACTCCCTCTGAAACCTGCAGGGAACCCGTTCTTTGCTTCTTCCTAGCTTCTGCTGGTGTGTTGTGACCTTTGGTCTTCAAGGTTAGCAGCTGTACAACTCCAATCTCTGCCTTTGTTATCCAGCATCAGTCTCCCCATCTACATAGTCACCTGGCCATCTCCTTATGAGGACATCAGGAGTACTGAATTTGGACCACTTGGTTCCACTATGACTTCATCTGAGTACTTGGTGTTAGGATATCAACATATCTCTTTTGAGGGCGTTTATTGGGGATGGTACAATTCAACCAATGACAAAATTGAAAATATTGAAGTCACCTTGCATTTTCAACAGGCCCAAATTATCTCGTTCTATCTCTTATTGACCAGAGGTAGGAAATTTGTTAACTCATTCATTTATCCAGTTATATACTGTCATGGTTTATGTCGGTGGCCCCCAGGCCTCATGTATTTGCATTGTGCATTTGTGATTGGTTCATTGTCTAGTGCTTGGATTGGTGGTGTCAGTGCTACACCCTCCTAGGGGTGGAGCCAGGATGTGATGTAATGGCAGGAAGAAGGTGTCTCTCTCTTTTGCCGGTTTTCGCCTTGCTGTTTGCAGCCACCGTGAATTGCAGCCCCACCATGCCACCCTGCCTTGGAACCAACTGAGTATGGACTGAAACCTCCAGAAACTGTAAGAAATAAACCTTTCCTTTCCCAACTTTGGGCATCAGGTATTTTGTCTCAGCAATGAGTAAAAAGTAACTAAGACATATACTCTTCAATAATTTAATGAATGTTTATAGAACACCTAGAATGTACCAGGCATTGAAGAAGAGTCAAAAGACACAAAGATGAATAAAAAGATCTACTATTGTATGACTCAGATCTCATAAAAGGAAGAGTACCAGTAAACAAACACTTAAAGTATCTTGTGAATGTGCCACCAGGGACATTTATTCAAATTCCAAAGTTGTCAGAGAGGAAAGTGACTATATACTTGCACTTGTGCGTTTCTGGAAGGCTGTGGCATTTGAGTTGGTCTCCAATGGGGGAATTCTTTCCCTAGGAAAGACAGCACAAGGGTTAGGATACAAAGGTTTCTTTTTCCAGGCAAAGAGACTAACCTATCTATAGACAGGAGGTGTAAGGAGAATATGGCATGCTCAGGCCATCGTTAGCAGGTTAGTGGTACTGAGTTGTGCATTGCATAGGATTATGAAGAGGCACAGAGAAAAAAAAACCTAAAGATTATCTGTTATCACATACTAAATAGTCTTTTGTATCAGTAGAAATTTAGGTATTAGTCTATGAAAAACATAAAGCCAGTTTAAAAAATTTAAGCAAAAAAATGTGGTCATGTTCATGGAGTGAAATTCATTAAAATGAGAGTCAAAAAAGTAAGACTGATCAGGCATGGTTGATAACTTCAGCTACTTGAGAGGCTAAGGCAGGAGGATCACAAGTTCAAGGCCAGCCTGGGCAACATAACTAGACTCCATCTCAAAATGAAATAAAATAAAAAGGGCCTGTGGTAGCTCAGTGCTTGCTGTGGTTTATATTTAGGTATCCCCTTAAATCCTCAAATGACCATAGGTGATTGGATTTGGGGAACAGGATAGCCAGTTTGCCCTGGGAGGTAGAGGCTGGTCCACTTCCCAGACAGAGGAGACATGAGGGCCACGGCCTGTGAGGGTTTATCTGCTCCTTCCCGGCTCTCTGCTTCCTGGAAGCAATGTCTTTTCACCTTGCTGTTCTTCACGCCAACCATGCGCTGAAACCTCTACAAACTGTGAGCCAAAATACACCTTTCTTCTTTTTAGTTACAGGTGCCAGATATTAGGTCTCAGTGATGAACAAAGTGACTATGACTATACTCCCAGAGTGTGATCTGAGAAAGAGAGAGCGAGGAAGGGAGGTAGGGAGAGAGAGAGAGCAGTCATCTGGCTGTCCTGAATTTTGGCAACTGAACAGGAAGACAAGAAATAGCTTCAAGTCATATTTAAACAGAGAAATGAATGGACACATAAGCTGAGGAAAAGGGAGAACTCCATAATTTCTTTAGAGTATTAAATGTGGAAGAGAATATGGGTAAGGAAGTTGCATTTAAATATTTAGAATTTGAATTTAGAGTTTAGAATTAGAATTAGAATTAGAATTAGAATTAGAATTTAGAATTTGAAACTTGGTGTGGTGGCACAGGCCAGTACTGTGGGGGACTGAGGCAAGAGGATCACAAGTTCACGCCTAACCTGGGCAAGTTAATGGCTTAATGAGATTCTGTCTCAAAATAAAAATAAAAAGGGCAGGAGGTGTAGCTCAGTATAAAACCCCAGGATTCAATTTTCAATACAACCACCAAACCAAAACAAACAAAACAAAACAAAACAAAACAAACAAAAAAGCCAAAACCAAGAAAGATGGTTTAGAGTTTTGGTATTTATGCTCCTTTTTTTACTATAAATGAAATTGAGGATGCTTTGTATAGAAAGAAACATTACAATAGGTTAAAAAAAAGTAAATCAGAAAGTGAAGGTGAAGAGAAATAAGCTGAAAGTTAAAACTGGCATTCAAAGTACATGCTGTATAATTTCTATGATTATGTGACATGTGACAGATTTGGCATAGAGTTTCACAACCCATGCAAAGAGAGAAATCATCTTAATGCAAGAGTCACAATGTCCAAAGGTAAAAATAAGAACCCAGCTTTCCTTGGCATTGAGAATGGAGAGAAATTTCTCTGTAGAACAGACTCGGTGTTTAATATGAGCCAGCAGGACAAGGGCTCGGATGAAAATGCGAATCTGGAAATCAACAGAGGTTGGATGTGGCAGCCAAGACTTGGAACTGGTGTCATAGATGCATTTGTTCTTCAAAGTTTTGTATTGTTACCTCATTCACTACTATAAAAATTGCATTGGCAGTGAAAAGCACATTTTTTCTACTAAAAATGAGACAATGAAAGATTATCAATGAAACACTATGCCAAGAAAATTGCCACTAACTTCACTTATTCAACAAAGCAACCTTAGATTATTCGAAACCTCACATGAAATTCAGAGTGGCACCATTTATAGCTCTATTTCTGCAGTTAAAATCATCCAAGCCCCACCCACAATCAACTCCAAAGGTCCATCTAGTCCTTATTGTGTAGAAAATGACAGGGGTTTTGTGACGACTTTCATTACTGTTGTGCATATGTGTCAAGTTAGTTCAATCTTGAGCTCATGATTTCAGGGGAAAAAAGATGCAAGATTCAGCCATAACCAAAACATATATTTTTAAGATAACTAATGTTCACCATATGCCCATGCATGCTTCCTTGAAAAGTAAGATAAACTTTCAGATTTTCTCTGCTGCTGACTAGGAAAAGAACATGTATGCAAGTGATTTA